>JABUQX010102843.1:0-22500 GCA_015478945.1 Trachelipus rathkii | reverse complement strand
ATAATTTGTTATAATATTCTTTATCAAGTCAAATTATGTTAAGAAGGGTATGTTTAAGTTTTGGAAAGTATGTTTTATGAGATTAGTTTCTTTGTTTTTATATAAGTCGGAGAAACAGATTTAAAGGCACGTAAAAGTATCTTAGGGTGGTGAGAGGCAGCTATTTTGTGTTACATGTGGGGCGGAATACCAGTGATGATTGTAAGTTGGGGTTGGAGGTGAGGTTTTCTGATTACTGTGAATGAGGTTTTATTTATGCTGATGATCGGTTGATTATTTGAGTGTATGTCTAAGAAATGTATAGTGTTATTTTATTTGCTGTTTCTATAGTATATTGTATGTCTGTAGTATTTATTATGTTTATGAAATCTAGAATGTTTTGTGTTGGTTGCATTTGGTACTGCAGCGAAAATTTCGTCTACATATCTGAACCAACTGCAACCAGAAAGAAGGTGGTGGGGAAATATGTGATAATGTTCAGTTGAGTCCATGTATATGTTTACTGAGCATGGGGGAGAGGGGAGATCCCATGCTATGCTCAGTCTGTGTGTTTGTTTGTAGTAATGTTGATTGATATGAAAAAAGTTATGTTGTAGTGTGAGTAAGATAAGTTGTTTTATGATATCGAAAACGGATGTTCTAGAGCTATGTTATTGTCACTGATATATTTGGAGTATGGTTTAAGTGAGAATTGAACATGGATTGGAGTTATATAATATATAATAATATATATATATATAATATAAGATATTTATATTAGTATATATATTAATATATATATATATATATATATATAGTATATATATATATATATATATATATATATATATATTATATATATATATATATATATATAGATAATATATATATATATGATATATATATATATATTATTATATATATATATATATATATATATATATATATATATATATATATATATATATATATATATATATATACTATATATATATATTTATATTATTATATTATATAATATATATATATATATATAGTATATATATAAAATTATTATATTATATAAAATATATAAATATATATATATATATATATATATATATAATATATTATATTATATATATATATAGTATATATATATAATTATATATATTAATGTATATTATATATAATATATATATATAATAAGATTTTTATATTGTGATATATGTATATATAATTATTTTTTTTACATTTTCTGTATGATTTCTTGCAATCATGTTCCATCAAATGTTTCTCAAAAGTAGATTCCTAATTCCGGTTCCGGCCGGAATCGACAAATTTCAGTTTCGGTTACACCCCTACTTTAGACACTATACAACTCAACATACTAAACCACCAATCACCAACAAATTCCATAAAACCCGCTGTAAAAACTGACGATGGGGCTGATATGGAAAAACCATTTGTTTTTTTTCGTATTTTATGTAATATTATGACATTTTTATTACATAAATTAATTTTATATAATAATAGTTACTATATTAAGTAAAAAATTAAAATAAAAATTAATATTTATTTGAAACAATACGAATTCCAGAAAAGTTTTCAAAATTTAGTGACGGAGAGGGTAAATCGGACCACCACATTTTTATTCTTATTTTATATTCAATATTGTTTATATACTTTGTAATTTTCTGTAAGTTGAAAGAAAAAAAAACATGAGATTAGATAATAAAATCAAAATATAAACTGAATTTATACGAAAAGAGGAATTTAACCACAGATGGTCCGATTACCCCTCAATAGTGGTTCCGATCACCCCTTCAAGTGAGGTCCTGAATGAGCTTTTATTTAAACTTTAATAAACTATTATTATTAGAATTACTAATATTATTTTTTTTGTGTGATTGTGTGTGTACATAACGCTTGAAATTTAAAAAAAAATTTCAAAAGTGCATTAAGGAAAAGTCGGGAGACGAAGTCTATACTAAAGTGGTCCAAGTTACCCCACCCAACGCTATATATATATTATATATATATATATATATATATATATATATATTATATATATATATATAATATATATATATATATATATATATATATATATTTTATTATATATATATAATATATATATTATATATATATATTATTACTTTTGATATATATATATATATATATAATATATATTAGTTAAATAAAACTAAACTAAATATATATAAGTAATTAAAAAAAATTAACTACAAAACCGTTAAAAATTATTAAACTTGTAAAAATTAACTACAAAACCATCAAAATTTTTTAAAACATCCAAAACCGTAAAAAATTAGTAAGCTGATATAATATAATCTATATATTACGGTTTAAATATTTGGATATACATTTGGGAAAAAATTTCTTTGCATTTATTTTTTTTTATTATTTCGCTTTTTACACTATGATTTCGTAACATATCTGTGGGTCATAGTCTTGCCTTTCCTCGCGCATTCTAAATTAAATAAAATCATAAACCATAAAACGAAATTCCGCAGTTCTAGTGTAAGAAAATTATATGGGAATATTCACAACTTTGCGAGTCTGAAACTTTTTTTCCTAAAGAGACCGGCAATTTTTTTTTTATTCTTCATCACTATTTTTTATAGAGTCTATGCTGTGATTTTCATAAAAATCTGTTATAAGGGACTTATTGTAAATAATTACCTTATCTCTTACCACGGTAATTTTTACCCAGAGTGTTGTCACAAACGATTTTTATGCAAATCACAGGATCGACTCTAAAAAAAATACTAATAAAGAATTGTGAAAACGAAAATTGTCGCTCTTATTACGAAAAAAAGTTACAGCTTCCCAAATATGTTAAAACTAACATAGGATTTTGGTATAGTAGGCCACCATGTTTTCGCACATTCTGAAATAAGCGACAAAAATTTAAAAAAAATATATAGCCAACATTAGGAAACCATAGTTTACTTTACGAATTCTAAGAAATTTTAGAAACTAATATTTTTTAATATATATATATATTATCATATATATATATATATATATATATTATAATATATATTATATATATATATATATATATATATATCCATCACACATTCAAGAATATTCCCTCTTCCACTTGTACGGATGCGTGTGTGTGACCCACTTCGTACGCTGTAAGGTCTCCCGCTGGCCGAGGCGATTTCGTGACATTCGTCAATAATAAAACTACTCATATGAAGGTAAGTCAGATGCTCACAGCCCTGGGGTCGCGGGTACTCACCCGCGACCACACGCCTCCTCAAGCCGAACTTTACAGCAAAACGCAGACTCTTAGACCGATTCAGATCAGCATTATAATATATATATATATATATATATATATATATATATATATATATATATATATATATATATAATATATATAAAAATAAAAAAATATAAATATTTTATATATATTAGATAAAATATATTTATATAATTATAATATATATATATAATATATTATAATATATTATATATATATATAATATTATATATAATATATAATATATATATATATATATATCTTAATATTATATATATATTATATATATAATATATATAATTATATATATATAATATATATATATATATATATAGTTTATTATATATTAATATATATATATATATTATATATATACTATATATATATATATAATATATATTTACTTCCACTTTAGTCCATCTAAAGGGGGGGAACTTGAAAGAAATTGCGCAATACTAAAATATTGAAAAATCTTTGTAAACAGGATGTAACATATCATAATGTAATTATTTTAATATTATTTATGGAAAACCCAATTACAACACGATAAAATCAAAATTAATTTAATTCTAATTTTCTCTAGGGATTTCCCATATTTCACAATATTTTATATCATTTCACAATTTATTTAAACAAATAATATTTTTTTATGTAGAAAAACACAGGATATGACATCCGATACAAACTGAAAAACATCCGGAACATTCACTACTTAAGGCGAGGAGCTACCCCTCGAAGTCATTAACTCGGAAGCTCTAGAAGAGAACACAAAAAAATATTAGGACATAAATTAGTAGTCTAATTTTATAATATTTTAGATAGCTCAGATGAACAAAAGTACGTAAATATCTATAGGAAATTGCATTCCATTTTAAGTAATTTTATTGAGATATTTTTGCAATCTTAAGGGAACTCAATTTTTAATTAATAATTTATTTTCGAATTTTTATGAAAACAAATATTATTATTATTATTATTAGTTTAATATTGAAATTTATAATTCATAATTTGAAATTATAATTTATAATTATTAATTTAATATTTAATTGATTCAAAATTAACATTATTATTGACTTGATATAATTAATATAATTGTTGGCTTGATAGTCATTTGAAACTGATATTATTAATATTAGTGTAACTTTTAATATTTATTTTCAAACTTAATTTCCAAGTATTAAGAAGAACGTAATATTATTATTATTATTATATAAATAAAATGAAACAATTATTTTAGTTTCATCATTGAAGAAACATCTATAATAATAATAATAATAATAATAATAATAATAATAATAATAATAATAATAATAATAATAATAATAATAATAATAATAATAATAACAATAATAATAACAATAATAGTAATAATAATAATAATGGAAGGAATGCAATGACCTGTAGACATATAGGTAGACATACTGCACACACATAACAAATACATTCAGGTAAAAATCAACACACACACAGTCAGCGGATATCGATAGGAAGATTTGTCATAATCGTAATATTTGTAATATAACATTTACATATATATATATATTGTATAAATATTTATGTATGTATATTTATATATATACATATTTATGTATGAATATATATATATACATGGGTATCACCCATAGTTAATGATATAAATTTATTTCAGAAAATTAATACTATTCTGGGTTGTTTGTTTAGTTTTGTTTTGTTATTAGTCTTTGTTCTTATTTGTATCATTTAATTTTGTTTGTTGTGATTATACTCAGAATTATTTTTAACTCTCATCATATCCGTTAGTACCAATCTTACACTGGTTGCATCCAGTCAAGTTCCAAAGCTCTATTAACATTTATTAATGATATATAAACAATCACAGTGATAAGTTACTAAACATTTGATTTTTATGAAATTATTATCAACAATCTTGATTCACATATTGAAATTTAATTTAAGTAATAAAGTTATAGTTTTCTAAATACCATTGTTTAGAATCACCTTGGAAGGACGAGAAGTTTTCTAAAACTAGGAATTGAATGCTAAGTTGACATTCAATTGTATTCTTACTTTACGAAATATTGAGGCCGACAACTGTAAAGGTTGGAACCCAAAATAAGGATCTATATATCCGCGTATACAATAAAAAAACATCTTCTCGTTGAAAACAGTAATCAACTTAAATATAGGAGAGCTACAACAGTTATAAAGGATTTGAAGACTGATATATCATACAGCAAAATACTCTCCATTTTCGGCACCTCAGTATTTTCCACCAGTTGGCGCCTGAGAACTAGGACTTACACTAGAGACCATAGAAGAGATCTCTAGTAGGAGTAAATCCGGGACATATAAAGGAAGTAAATCAGGAACTGGAAACACTGGGAACATAAAAATCTTCAATCAGGAGCAATCATAAAGGAATAATAAGAAGAATAAATCAGACGGATATAAGTCTCACAAATTTTATTGAAGGAAGATAATATCTGCAACCAATTTTCATCGGGCGAGAAAATTTTTTCTCAGACTTATAAAAGAACTCACTCAACCAAAATAGAGCTATTCTCCGAATCCAAATTGCTCACTCCTAGGGAAGTGCTAAATAGAAGAACCAACCCAGAATAGTAATTGGAAGAACATTGACAAAGCAACCAAGGACATCAGTAGCAACTTTAAAAGGAATATCAGGTCAGGAAACAATAATTGTTTTATTTTCTCTAAAATTTTATCTTGGTGCAAAGCCTCGTCAATCCCTCCTAAAATTTCTTTTTGTATTCTAAGGAAAAGAAGTAAAATAACGGCCCTAAAATTTTTCTTTCCCATCTATCTTCTAAAAAACAACATCTCTATAGAAAGCTCTCAAAATCACTCTTCTAATATTTATTTAATATATATATATAGCCTCACAATAAAAAGAAATACGCCCATCAATCATCATTAAAATAATTCCCAATCAGTCACCATAACAAAAGAACGTAAAAATTAAAAATCTTCTATTATCAATTATTAATATATTATGAACACTTTTACCCACTAAGTAGTGTAATAAAAAAGAAAAAAATATATAAATAAAAAAATAAATAAAGATATAATAAGTCATCAAATAATATAGTAATATAAATAAATATATGAGGTTACTACATTTTTTAAGTAAAAATAAAGATAAAAGGTTATTTAAAGATTTTATCATACGATATCCTGCTATTCATTATCCGGTAGAGGCAAAAGCCATAATTTGCACTATTTATAGGAGTATATACTCTCATAAATGACTAGTTCTCTACTTTCATTATTTTGCCTCACCCTGCTTATCGGGTCACTTCGACCATATTGGTCGGAGTTACGAGAGGAATATTTTAGATAGCTCGGATGAACAAAAGTACGTAAGTATCTATAGGAAATTGCATCCATTTTTAAGTAATTTTATTGAGATATTATATATATTTGTGGATATATATTTTTAAGTTTGTGTGTGTATAGAGGAGAAGTGACGGTTGAGAAGGAAGGAAAGTGTAAAATCAGTAAATTAAGAGCCAAATCTTAGAATAAGTAGCAATCTTAGAATAAGTAGCAGGAGGCCTCTTAGAATAAATAACCATATTAGAAGGTAAAGAAGGCATTTTTATATCATTTACGATACATAAGACACGCAAGACACATACCACAACCTAATACATTACATAGAAGGATTGATACTTAGAAGGATAGGAAAATGGCTACGAGTAGAAGCGAAAGGTACAGAATAGAGAGAGAAAGAAAACGAGTTTTTAATTGGTGCGAGAAATACTTAAGGTTTGATGGGAGAAAAGAGAAGAATGATCTAATGAGTATTTTAATGAAGGCTAGAATAAACAAGATGAGAGAAGAGACTGAGAAATATGAATGTTGGAGGGAAGAAGAGGAAAGGGGCAGAGGAGAGAGAGAAAGCAGGAATGCACGGAGGAGCCGAAACGGCATTCCCCCTAAACCGCTAAGAGCCCTAGCACGGCCGCGGGATATTGGCAAGATAAGAGAAAGAGAAAGGGACCTGGAGAATAGCCGAAGGCCCCATGAGAGTGTTAACAAAAGGTCCTCTCGTAACTCCGACCAGTATGGTCGAAGTGACCCGATAAGCAGGGTGAGGCAAAATAATGAATCCCCACAAAGTGGATCATCATACGAACACAAAGAAAGGGATGATACCCCCAGAAGATGGGAGGATAAAATATATCATTTTAGAGGACGCTATTACCAAAGTCCGATATGTGAGAGTGAGGGGAGGTATAGCCCAAAGGTTAAATACAAAAAATCATATGTAGAGATCGCCGCATCCGAAGATGACGAGCCAGAAATAATAGAAATAGAGGTGGGCAAAGGACCCTACTCTGTGCGCGTAGAAGGCGAGGGAGATCTTCCTGAAACAGGAATAAGCAGCTCATTGGAGGAGCCTGACGAGGACGAAATGAGTCCTATAACATTAAGTGACGAAGAAAGTATAACTGATAGAGATTCGTCACCCATATATGACCCTGAATTACACGGTCGCGGTTATAGTGCCAATACCAGTCCGATAGGAACTGAAGCCTCTACTTCGGACGAAGAGATATTGAGAAGAGTCTGTGACGCTTCATATCAAAATTCACCTGAGAGTGAACACATACGCGTCTCTGACATCCGACCACCTTCCGACCAACACACAGTTGATGAAGATGAAAGAAGCATCGAAGAAGGAATGGAAAGGATTAATGTTGTGCGAGAAGTAACAGTGCATCCGATGAAAACCCGAAATAAAAGGGTGGATGATAAAGTACGTGCCGTAATTAATGGAAGTAGACCTTCTAAAGGAGTAGATATAGAGAACAAAGCAATAAATAAGCGCTAAGTATGCAGCGCCACGCGGTAGAGATCGAGTGCCAATATAGAATCTCTACCATAGCATTATAGCATTAATTATACCATAGCATTATAGCATTAATTATACCATAGCAAAAGAGTATTAAATATATACATAGCATTATAATATTAAGTAGACAAATAAGTATTTATTATATACATATAAATGGGTATATAAAAGTCGTCGTAAAATTGCTATACAACTTAATTTTAAGATTAATAATGGTAAATAGTAATTGTGGAAAGAATTCACATAAAATAAAAGAATAAAAGGGTAAAATTTTATGTATATTATAAATTGAGCGCCATTTTCTATGCTTGTCTTTATGGTATCTGAATTAATATAGTATGAGGACAATCATGGAGAGAGTTACTCAATATAACATCCGTATAAACGGAACTATACCTAATCTAGGAAATCTTTATTTTCCCCATTAATAGTATATATTATAAAAAAAAAAAAAAAAAAAAAAGAGAAAATGGTTTCAATGAATACATATTTAAAGAGACAGTCTTATCGATTCCCCATATCCGGTGTTCTCATGCAATGAAATGTTTAAAATTTAATATAAAATAAAATAAATAGTAATATATATATATATATATATATATATATATATATATATATATATATATATATATATATATATATATATATATTATATACTATATATATATATATATATATATTATGGATAAACACCTGAGAATGGAAAAATAAACACACATGTGTGTGTGTGTTCCTTTAAGAAGACACATACGAGTGTAAAAAAATGTATATTTCATAGGAAAATAGGAAAAAAGACATTTACTTTTCCTTTCACCTTTTTCATTTTTGTACATAATAAGAAAAACGCGATTGTATTAATTTTATTTTTATTTAAAGAAAACGATGAAAAACGCGATTGTATTAATTTTATTTTTATTTAGAGAAAACGATGAAAAGCGCGATTGCACTAATTTCATTTGTAGTTACCAAAGAGTAACGTTTCATTGTATGATACACTTGGAGAACCGGAACCACGAATTAAGCAAACCATATATAGATTATTTTTTTTTATTTATGTTTTTTGTTCTGATATAACTTACGAGATAATGAAGGCATCGAAACCGTATTACATAAGAGAAAGATAGCACAAAAGAAAAAAAAATATCAAGAAGAAGCTTGAGGAATTGGCTCAATTGGGAGCATTGAAGAATTAAAACAACAGATATGGTTAATACCAACTTTAAATATTTTGGCAGCAAAAAGTCACACCGCTACTCATTTGATTTATAAAACAGATACACGAGTCCACATAGGCTCAAAGGATTTATTTTAGAAAATACACCCACATACAGCGAAGGACAGCAAAGGAATAATGTCGCACCCGCGTATGACGAAGAACATTAGATAACTAATGTTAAGGAGAACAATATTAAGAAAATTATCACCGCGCATACAAACATAATATATATAGATTGAATAAATGCGAAGGAACCACGAACTGAGTTCTAGTTTAGATTATCGCAACACAGCTTGATTTAGCTCAGATCAAAAGCAATTGTCCCGAGCTCATACACACTCACTCTGTGTTTGACGTAGAATGAGCATAGCCTCTCTGGCATAAGTCAGAAAAGGGGTTAATTCTGTCCGAGCATGCTCACTCCTTTAAATAGGAATGCACATAGCTTACATTCATCTGACAATCCATAATCAGATGAAGACTTCTAAAAAGCCAAGAAGTTTTAGATCCAAATACTTTGATCGAAGATGTAGGACAGTCCGTCCGATAGACAGTAACCTTGATCTCGGATGAAGAATACCTATCGGGAGGTATGATTGGTGGTACATAGCATTCCGATATATTGTCTTGACCAAAAAGACAGATGGATGCGTACTATGCATTAGGCACCTTAATAATTATCGTGCATAAAAATTGGGAAAAACGCGGAAGCAATAAAAGAAGCGTATGTACTTCGGAAGATGCGTTTTACCCAAAGGAGCAATAAAGAACCTTAGAACATTGAGTCATCGATAGCAAGATGACAAGTAAGTGAGAAAACATCCAATAAAGGAGCGCATACACTACCGCACATATCGCTGAGCATCAGACACATTATGAAAAGAGTTCTATTTACAATGAGGTTCCAGAAGAAGAACTCGAGTGCTTCCACCAAGGACAACTGAGAATGTTAGAAGAATTAAAGCCGAAAGCATGAGAATACGATACTTGGAAGGCTTCTTGAAGGCTACATGTAAGTCAATATCCTTCGCCGAAGCGAAAGAGCTTAAAACCTCCTGGAAAATGATCCTACTTTCAAGTTACGGAACTCTGCCATGAAGCGAAGCTGTTCAAACTGGGGTCACCTTGGTAAAGCACAATAAACATCAGTAACTGTCACACTTATGAATATATGTATATGATAACGACAATAATTTAAAATAAAGCATCAATAAATTAAAAAAATCATTAAGCAACCTAAAACTGACAAATCAGTAGAAGAAGCAACGCTCAAGACAGAATAGGAATCAAGAAGGCCTAGAGGCTGCATTAAAAAGCGGAAGTAACTTCCTCATACAGGCGACAGAGGTAAAAACTCGGAGAGATAACTCCACTTCTGATACCTAACTGTCATTTATGGTGAAGCTCTTTGAAAATAAGTCAGAATAAAGAAAAAAAAATAGCTAGATTTAATAATAAATTCAACAAGCTGAACTAGAATAATAAAACAAGTATAATCTGAACACATAAAGCAGAATATATGAAGGAAGGAACAGAAAACAGAATCCAATGAAATCGCCTGGATGCGCATACAGGCAATTTCAAAATTGGGATAAAGAAGGAATGACTTCAGTTCTGATTTCTTACCCTAAATTCAGATAGGAAGCGATACAGTCAGAAATGAAGTTCAAATGATGTGAATAATAAATTCAGTAACGAAAATTAAGAAACATTGAGAAAATTTCCACAGTGAAAAGTTATTAATAACGATTTCCCTGCACTGTACATTCTTTTTCTTTCATGGCTTAAAGGAAGAGAGAGAATGAGGAGGATAGAGAATTAGTAAAAAAATAACAATAGCAGTGAGGAGTAATAAAAGTCATGAAAAGAAGCTATAGAAAATGCATAGCGTGATAAATAGCAAGATAGCTAATAAAATTTTAAATAAAATTTAGAAGAAACAAATAAGAAGACTAGTGATACTTAATATAAACAAACCACCTGTATAAGAATAGGTGATAGAAAATGAAGTGATTATAAACAATGGTAGTCAGTCATAATGTAACAGCTGAGAGAAGATAAAGAATTTAATCTGAATGAACAAAAATGTCAGAAGAAAAGTTGATAGAGCTCATCAACAGATCTGATAACATTATTGTAAGACAAGAAGATTCTACAGTCCATCCAGTAATGCTGAAAAAGATATACAGAGAGCAATAGTAATATATATATTTACATATCTCAATACATATATTTTCACAATAGAAGCAAATTAGACTGGAAGAATAATTTAATAAAAATATAAATAATAATCTGAAAAAAATGGAGGGACTAAATATAATGGAAATTAGAGGAAGAAAGAGTGATGATGAATCAAGAAAGACTAAGTACATGATACTTCAACTCTTGTGAATTTTAATAGAAATATAAATTGGAGCTCACAGCAGTTGAGGTCACATGTAGTTTAAAAACAGCATCAGATGCCATTACGTTGGTGAATAAATAAGAACCAAGGAATAGAGGAGTTGCATACATCTGATAGAGGAAGATTAAATAATATTTAAGTAGAAGTGTATCTAGAGCTGAGTATTTTATTATAAATACTAGCTTTCGATATACTCTGTTTGAACATTGATATACACATCTTCATTAAGATAGATATATAATAAAAGTCGAAGGTATTTGGAACGAGTGTTTTATAAAATATTCAAATACTCGTCCCAGATATGTTCTACTTAGTTATAACACACTACAAAAGGCAACTCTGACGCTATAGTTTTACAATTTCTTTTATTTATAACCATTACATCACGACATAATATCAATTGTTCTTCCTAGCATTAATATTTCACTTAATTATTAATATTTTAAATACTTTAAATAATTATTAATACTTCATTTAATATAGCTATCATAATTCATTACTGACAAATAATCAAATTTTGATAAAAAGCTTGGATGACCATCAGCTCATCATTTTTAAATAATCTTTATTATTCAAATTAACGTAAATTTTCATTCTTTTTATATACATAAATTAAGTGTAGACGTGCTGATATTCTATACACTCACTTGCATATAATCATATGACCGCAATAATGCCACACTTGCATATTTACTTGTACATGTTTAACAAATATAAATTGGTTTATTTTGATAACCCACATCTGCGTTTATCAGTATTACACACACGAGAGTGTAAAGTTGTATATTAATTTGTGTTAATTAACCGTGTTTACAAACACCTGTATACATAAAAGATTTTCTTGTTACTATTGATTAAAATTAGTAAATACACACATGTTTGTCTGATCTTGTCTTTAAAACAACATTAAATACGCACATAGCTAGAGTTAAAATACACACATAGTTACAGCAGATATCACTCTGTTCGGTTAAAATTTTATATTTTTAGAAAATACGATGGAAGAAAATTACCAGATCAAACCTATGAAGTTAGTGGACTTAGCAGCCATCAAAATAGGAATAACAATAGCCACTTCTAGAAAATCAAAGTCTATTCTACAAGAAAGAATGGCAGAAGAATGGATGATCGAAAAACTGCACCTCGGTGGATGTTTCGAATCTCACGAAGCCACTAAGAAGCGCATAAATAACAGAAAATCAGAACAGATAGCTAAACAGATTACATCAGGATTAGGAGTGCCTGAACAACTTGTAATATTAATAAAATTATGGACAAAAATGATTGTATTGAATATAATAAACTGGATAATATCCAGGATAGCAGGTGGAATGAATTTAGACTATAATGAATGCATCGAATTATTAGATGAAGGATGTTTTACAAATTTAGGAATTATAGATGACAAACAAGTGTTTATAAATGCCTATAATGAAACAGAAAATGAGGCAGATAAAGAAGAATTTTTGCAGCACATAAAACCATCTAGTGAAGAAGATTTCGCAGGACGTAGCCGCGAAGATGTGATAGCTGAATACATATGGTATTGTAATATTAACAAATTGTGCGGCATAGCCAAAGATCTCGAAAGAAATAAGAAATGGAAGGAAATGGAATCAATCGTCCGAGCAATAATGAAAATGAACGAGCAAAGAATGCAAGGGCTGATTCCAATATTTCCATGCACCCAAGTAGTGGCACAAATAATAAACGCTCTAACAAAGAATGGCAGGAGCAAAGAGACATTGTATATAAATTTATTCGGTGACATACTTTCAGGACATCTGACGTCCATTTCAGAATGGCCTTTTCAATTTCTATTTTACTCCGAATGTAAAGAAATAACTAAAACAATGTCTTATGTTGGCTACAGTGGAATATTGGAATACTTTCTTGAAAAGATAGTTACAGAAGAACCTTATCCAGTAAATTATTATAAAGTGCTAAACACATTCTGGATGAATATTAAAGAAAGTCACAAAGTAAACATAGGGAGGAGAATAAGTCATCGTCTACTATTCAGACTACTTAAATTGATCAAAACTAATAGAAAGGGACAAATAATAGAAAAGATCTTGATAGAAATTATAGATGGTACGCCCTACAGATGGATGGAAGACATATCCCAAATAACCTGTACCAAATCATGGGCTTTAGCCATGTTTGAAGTCCCTCTCTCAATTTAATATCATACCTACAAGAAGAAGATGCGAAGAACTTGAAAAGAACCTTGTTACCAACAAGAAATGATGATGTATTAGATCTAATGAATGTATGGCTAATGTATAATAAGAAAAGAAATGTTAAAAGAATAATACAGGAATTTTTTAGAGAAGCCATGATAGGCGAAAACATTCCCACCATCCACACCAGATCACAAATAGTCTCAAGTAAATTATCTCTCAAATGGGAACTGTTTTGGTATAATAATGTATGGATAATAAAGGGAGAAAACTCACGTGGGAAAGATAGATATATAAGAGGAAAAATATAAATACAATAGCATTAATATAATAAATGTATATATATAATGTAATTTTATATAGTAAATAAGATAAATTAAGAAAATTATAAAGGCCATACATTACTTAGATACTGATTGAAATATATATATATGATTCTAGAGAAAATGGCACCTTCGTTCGAAATTGGAACGCCGCAAAGATCCCTTGTACGTATTCCTGAGAGTGGACAAGTCAAGAGTTTGAAGCCGATTCATTTAGAAGTATCCCAGATGACAAATTGTGCACGAACACTGAGCACAATATATAATTTTAGTTTCGAATCTCCCCCTGAACCAATGACAGCAACGGTCACACCTGTATTGTTCATCTCACCAACAAATACGGGAGATATTAACAACACCGCTAATAATCGGAAAAGATCAACTGAAGGCACAGGACCATTCGCTAAAAGGAGAGGCACAATAACTACATCAAGATACACATACCTAATGAGAAACGTAAAAATACCTCCAAAACGAAGAAGAGAAAAATGGTTAAGATTATTAGAATCAAAGAAAACACTTAAAGAAGAAACAACAATGTTGCAAAAGAAAGTTGAAAGATTCAAAGAAATAATACTAAGCAGATCTAAATTACGTGAATTCTTACAAGCATTAAAAACACAAACTACGGCCTAAACACCACACCTAATTCTTACCTGTTTTATAATAATAAGCACATGCTTTACTGATTCATATAAGTATAATCATTTATCTAAGCACACTAATGTATGTAGGTATATTCCCTACATGGGTACATGCATTTAATATATATAGGTACATAATTATATATGTGTAGGTATATGGGTATGTTTATGTATGAATAGGTATATATAAGTATATATATGTATGTATGTTTTTAATTTTTAATTTTTAATTTTTAATTTTTAATTTTTTATTTTTTATTTTTAATTTTTAATTTTTAATTTTTAATTTTTAATTTTTTATTTTTAATTTTTAATTTTTAATTTTTAATTTTTAATTTTAATTTTAATTTTAATTTTCTTTTTTATTATTTTAACATTAATAATATGTAGGAAGATGTTCCGACTAATAAACATAGCTTGCATCATGTGGTATTTGAAATGCTTTATGGCATACCAAACCACAGTCACACCTGAAGGGATAAAGGTGGTACCTGGATTAATTTTGGACCCCGTTGGCTCCACTAAGTTCATAACAGGTTACATAGATGTCACACTAAATTTACAAAGCACAGCGTTCATCCATCAGAATTTATTGGCAATGGAGCAAGAGTTGATGAATGTTCAAACAGCTTTATTAACATCTGAAAAAACAGTGGGAAAGAAACAGTTTGGAACAACTTTTGTGCAACATCGCAATAGAACTTTCTGGTACCCTAAATCAGCAGGATTGGTACAAGAGGCAGAGCTGAATGTTCCCTCAAACGAGACAGCCTCAGCAGTACCAGACACCATAGTGACCAAAAGAAACTACACACACTCAACTGGAATATTGCACCTTGCACCTAAAACTAGTAAAAACACCATATTAAGCATAATTAAACAATTAGATGTAAACAAGGAACAAGGTAACAATAGGACAAGGCGAGCCACATTCACACGGGTAATTAAGAAGAACACGAATTCAATATTAATACGCAACATCTACTTGCTCATTAGCGAGATAAAAGTGTTGCTGGAAGATGAATGGATTCTCTCGTATAACACTTCCGGGAGAAAGGAAAGAGGCTACATAGATGGGGTCGGAAAAATGTTCCGTAGTCTGTTCGGCACGGCCCTCGACACGAAAGTACAAGAGCTGAGGAGAGAGATATCGATGTTAGCTGAGAATGATGATGGATATAACAAAGTTATTATTCAACTGAAGGAACAGCTAAAGGACACAGTCACGTCAGTGAATGAAATATCAGACCAACTCACGAAAATTTTGGAAGGTAATGAGAAAGCCGCTGGAAGGTTTTTGGAGATCGAAAATGGGATGATAGTTAGTGATTATGTAACATTAGTTTCTAACTATATATCTCTGATAAATAGAATGAAAACAAGTGTCTACAACATTCTATCAGAAACCAAAAATTACAACACACCATACACCGCTTTTACAAAACAAGCACTCACCCCATTTATCAATGATGCACAGATTAAATTGAAATTAACCACTTTAATTGATGTGAATGATTTCATGAAATTCATACACCTAACCTGGACAACAGTGAGTCCCAATAACATGTTTTCTATTATTACTATGATTCCACTGACAGATGAACAAACATTTCGCACATACCAATTAACGTCGTTCCCTACACACATAAAGAATAATGATATAGACAGATTTATATACACACCTAATTACGAAATATATTTTATCAATCAAAACACATTCACCTACACTTACATGACATTACAACACTTTAAACAGTGCAAAACTATCAATCACTACCATGCATGCCCACTAACAGACGCTATACTATCTTTTGATGTAACAGACTGTATAATAACTTTATATCAGCAATGGGAGCTTTAATCGACACAAAACATGTGAATTTGAGAAAATAAATGATGATCACATTTACACTAAACTAATACAATCACATCTATTTGTAAGCGTTCAAAAACCCATTCAAGGTGTATTGAAATGCACAGATACACAACAAAGGGTTATATGGTTAAAAGACTTATATGTATTACCTCCACAATGTAGTCTTAGAACCAACTACCAAACACTAATAAATCCAGCACACGTAAACTACAACACAACCTTTCAATACAGTATAATTGAAAGAAACGATATAAACATTCACATTAATATAGAAGACCATCTATTACAGAGCACATTAAACAAAACAGCTCATAGTAAAATCACAGGTCTTAAATGGAATTCACAGTTAGATCACATCAATGAAACCATATATCAACACAGACATGCACTTGATGATTTACATGACACCAAAATTGCCATCAGTGCAACTACATTACTATTATTTATAGCTATCTCTGCCGTTGTATTTTTCTTTGTCCTTAGGTACAAGAAGATGAAGCTGAGAATGACAAAGATGGGATCAAACTACGAGACAGTACCAGAAATAACAATCCCACGAGATATTTCACGACGTGAAAGGGAAAGTAGAAAGAGGCGTAATCAATCAAGAAGAGTCTCGTACGCTAATATAATAAGTAAATTGAAGAAAAGAAGAAGCGCGATGAGGTTACCAGCTAATACTAACAACGAAACTGATCCTGAGTACTCCTCAAACAGTGTGTACACACCTATGTATGGAAGAAGAACAGGTGTAACGCTGGAAACCGCCATTGTCAACATGCAACCATCCGCATCATCGCCAAACACCACCAGGAATCCAAGAACAT
Source organism: Trachelipus rathkii (assembly GCA_015478945.1). Taxonomy (NCBI): domain Eukaryota; kingdom Metazoa; phylum Arthropoda; class Malacostraca; order Isopoda; family Trachelipodidae; genus Trachelipus; species Trachelipus rathkii. The sequence goes on along the minus strand of JABUQX010102843.1, from coordinate 4,916 downwards.
CGTTACCCGAAACTCCACTTTAAAGAATAACACATTCCCCATAATATAATTAGAAACATTTTTATAATTTTTATAGTATGCAATATTTTTTAGTAATAACATATAGCATTTCTCACAATCTAACTTAAAGATATTTTAATAATTTTTAATAATATTTAATATTTAGTTTTATTAATAACTGAACTAATACACAAGTATGAAAATATAATTAATAATTTAATAATGTAAAATTTTTATATAGATTTATTAAATTTGTTTTGACAAATATTTATGTACTTATATCTTAAGGTTCTATTGATTTTTTTTAATAATCGTTGATTTCAAAGTAGCAATTTAAATTTTTGTTAAAATTTCTTTCTTTTCTGGATTTTTATATTTCCAGGATTTACTTCCACTTTAGTCCATCTAAAGGGGGGGAACTTGAAAGAAATTGCGCAATACTAAAATATTGAAAAATCTTTGTAAACAGGATGTAACATATCATAATTTAATTATTTTAATATTACTTATGGAAAACCCAATTACAACACGATAAAATCAAAATTAATTTAATTCTAATTTTCTCTAGGGATTTCCCATATTTCACAATATTTTATATCATTTCACAATTTATTTAAACAAATAATATTTTTTTATGTAGAAAAACACAGGATATGACATCCGATACAAACTGAAAAACATCCGGAACATTCACTACTTAAGGCGAGGAGCTACCCTTCGAAGATGCCCATTAATCCGTCAGACTGCTAGCAAATTTCAGAGAAGAACACAAAAAAAATTATTTATCTATAGGACATAAATTATAGTGCTAATATTTATAATATTTTAGATAGCTCAGATGAACAAAAGTACGTAAATATCTATAGGAATTGCACCATTTTAAAAAGTAATTTTATTTGAGATATTCTTGGCTAATTTAAGGAATCTCTAATTTAATTTTAATAATAATATTTCGATTTTAATTAATTAACAAGATTACAAAAGTAATTGAAAATATAAATTAGAATAATGAGTTTAATCTTGAATTATAATTCATAATTTGAAAATTATAAATTATAATATTAATTTAATATATTTAATTGATTCAAAATTAACATCTATTATTGACTGATTCATAAATAATATACAATGTTGCGGCGATAGTCATTGAATAGAAACTGTGAAATATTATTAATATTCTAGTTGTAATTTTTTTAATATTATCTATATGACTCCATAAGGAAAGATTAAGAAGATACGTTAATATTATATATTATTACATTATATGAACAAAGTGAAAGCGTTTTTTTTAAGCTTCGGCAATGAAGTGGAGCTCAATAATGATCATAAAAATAATAATATAATAAAATAATTTAATAAAAAATAATAATAATAATTATATAGATAAGAATATTAATGAAAATAATACAAGAATAATAAATAAAATAATGTAACAATATTAATAAGATTATTGATTGATGAGTATAATAATAATAATGAAGGAATGGCGAATTGACCGGTAACATATAGGATTTTTGAATACAGTGTTGACGGGCACAACATAACACAATACATTCACGTAAATTATCTATATCATCTACTACACAGTCAGCGAGATCGATTAGGAAAGATTTGTCATAATCGCTGCATTTACATTATTAAATCATTAACATTAATAACAAAGTTTATGGCTTTGGTTAATATTAAAATTGTGATTAGTTAAATAATATATATCAATTTATGATGATGCAAATTTATTTAATAACTATACAATGTGCTAATCACCCATGAGAAATGAAATAAATAATTTATTCAGAGAGAAAATAATTACTTTCTGGACTGTTGTTTGTTAGTTTTTGGTTTTGTTATGCTAACAATTGTTCTTATTGATATCAGTATTAATAATTATAGTTGATTCTCAATAATTTTATACTTCAGAAAATATATTTTTTTAAACTCCATCATATCCAGCGTTGAGTACCAATTCTACTATTGCTTAGTATAATAGAGTTCCTATCACAAAGCATCATATAAAAAAACAATTATTAATGAGAATCCTGAAATATATTAAAATAGATTTTATGTGATTTATTAGGAAATTATTTATTAAAATCTTAACTTCCATATGAAAAATTATTTAATAATAAAGTCCAAAAAAAAAAAAATAAGTTTACAAAAAAGAAAAATACCCAAATGTATATTAGAATCAATCGCTTGGAAAAGGAAACGAGAAATTTTCTAAAACTAGGAATGAAATGCTAAGAATGAAACATTCACAAAATAGTAAAAATAATTCTAACTATTACGAAACCATATTGAGGCCGACAACTGTAAAGGTTGGAACCCAAAATAAAAAAAGGATCGAAAAAAAAAAAAAATTCAGGGAAAAAATATACAAATTTACAAATTAACATTTACATCGTTGAGAAAAAAATTTCACTTAAATATAGAGAGAGCAAGCCATTGTACCGTAATTATGGATTTGAAAGAAAACTAGATATATACAATATACAGCAAAATACTCATCCGATATTTCGGTCACCTCAGTAATTTCCAAACCAGTTGGCGCAAAAAAACGAGAACTAGGAGAAACGAAATTGGAATATGGAGACCATAGAAGAAAAATCGCTACTCAGGTAGCGAATCAAGTGAATGCAAATGACAAAGAAGTTCAGTGCTGGAGAAAGACAACTGGGAACAAAGAAAATATAGATACATAAAGAGAAAATAAGAAAGATAATTAATTTTAAAAATCCGTTTTACAAAATTTTATTGAAGAAAAGATAATATCTGCACAACCAAATTATTCAAAATCGCGTGTAGAAAAAATTTTTCGTCAGATTATAAAAGAACTCACTACAACCAAAATAGAGCTATATTCTCCGAATCCAAAATTGCTACACTCCTAGAGAAGTGCCAAAAATATGAAGAAACCAAACCCAGAATAGTAATTGGAAGAACATTGACAAAACAACAACCAAGACAACAAGTAGCAAACAATTAAAAGAAAATATCCTTGTAGAAAAGCCACGTTTAATTGTTTAATTTCTCTAAATATTTAATATCTTGGATGCAAAGCCTTCGTTCAAAATCAAACCCTCCTAAAATTTATAATATTAGATATTCTAAGAGAAAAGAAAAAAGTCTAATTTTTTAACTGGCACTCATGACTGTCAAACAAGTGACAAACGAGTGCCAACCAAACAAACATTCAAAATAAATCGAAGAAATTTCAAATTAATTATTTAATCTTTTTAAAAAGTAATATATTCCGACCATATCGACAATAAAAAAATAATTTCTCGACAATCATCATTAAAATAATTCCCAATCAGTAACACGAACAAAAAAAGAAGCGTAAAAATAATAAAACATCTAATAATTGTAACAAATATTAAAATGTATATGAACACTTAATATTACTAAGATAAGAAAAAATGAAATAAATAAAAAAAAAAATTAAAATAATAAATAAAAAATATAATAAAGAGTAATAAATAATAAATACAAAATGTATTTTAAACAAAACAAAAAAAACGTAAGACTTTTCTCTCATTTGATTAAAAAATAAAAATAAAGAATAAAAGGTTATTAAAAGAATTAAATCATCGAAATATCACAGTATCACAAAGGTAGAGGCAAAAGACCAAATTAAATACAACATAATTATATAACGAGTATATAAAATAAAAAATATAATAATCACCTAGCTCAAATTTAAGTTTTTTTTATTTTATATATAATATATTAAAATCTATATCCTAATAGTAATATTATATATAATATAAGTATATATATATAATATATTTAGTCTTATAAAAAATAATATATTTCTATATATATATGTGTATATAATATATACTATTTAAGCATATTATATATATATTTTGGGTATACTTATAAGTTTTGAGAGAATGAAGCAGGAGAAGCTGAGACGGGTTGAGAAGGTATAGGAAGTGTAAAATCAGTAAATAAGACGCCAAAACTAGAATAATAGCAGCGAGCCTCTAGGAACTAATCAACGGATTCAAAGTAAAATAGGATGCATTTTGTTAGAATAAATAGAGGGAACATGATATCACGCCAAGACACAATACCCAACAACCTAAATACATTACATAGAAAGATTGATAGTAGAATGAGTTTGTGTATACTTGGCTACGATTAAACAAAACATTTTCATTATAAGAAGAGAAGAAAACAAGAATTTTTGTTAATGAAAGAAGAGAAAAACTTATAAAGTGAATGAAGAAAAGAGAAAGAGAAAAGAATGATATACATAGTATATAATTGAAGGCAAGAAATAACCAAAATGAGAAGAGACTCAGAAATAGAAGAAATTGAGAGACTGCAAGAAGGAAACGGCAACACAGATGAGAGAAGAAAAGCAAAGAAGGAAAACAAACAGGAGAGCAAAACAGGCATTCCCCTACTAAAAACTCGACTTAAAGGCGATTTAAAATAGAATAGAGAACCACTAAAAAGATATTGCTTTACATAAAGAAAAGAGAGGAAGAAAGAGAAACACAAAAGAAGAAGAATAGCCAAGGCCCCCAAGGCCTCACGAGAGGGTTAACAAAAGGTCCTCTCGTAACTCGTAAACATTTGTCGGGTTTACTTTCAAAAGACGGTTTCTCAAGTGAACGTTTACTCAATTAAGTCCAAAAAATATGAAATCCCCACAAATGTGGATCATAATACAACTCAAAGGAAAAGGATAATTACCCCCAAAGATGGGAGCGGAGAAAAAAAAAAATCATTATAGAAGGACAAGCTTATTACCAAAAAGTCCGATATAAAAAGTGAGAGAGTGAAGGAAGAAGTAAATATAGCCCAAAAGGTTAAAATACAAAAAATCATAGTGTAAGAGATCGCCGCATACCGAAGATGACGAAGCCAGAAGAATAAGAGAAAAAACAGAAGAGTGGCCAAATAGA
>JABUQX010102842.1:0-12583 GCA_015478945.1 Trachelipus rathkii | reverse complement strand
TTGAAGTAATGGTTAATGATGACAAAAAAAAAATTATCAGAATTTACTTATAAATTTTTAAAAATGGCGGCCCCGTTAAAAGTGAAGTTCTGAGGAGCTACATTCGCATTAAAGGGCATGACTTAGGTTTAAAATGTTGAGATCCCAAAAATAACACCTATTGTTGTACGCAGAATCAAATGCGTATAACATTTAAAAAATTAAATGAACACAATTAATAAAGAGAGAATGTAAATGTTTAGTTATAGAAATTTCGATTTAAATAATAACACATCTTAACCACAAAACAGCCTACTCTCTTACATTTAAAACATTTTTTCAGCCACATTGGTGACCCAAAACAAGCCAACCTATCTGCCTATACGAATAAATCATGGTCGTTGTGTTACAGCCATTTACAACCCTATAACTTCGATTGACTGTGTGTGTCTTTACGTGTTCTTTTACTTGAATACTGGAACGTAAATTCACCACGTGTATTCATACTCTTAACTAGCTGACATGCATCAATGTATGGTATTGCACGCCTGCATACTTCATTCCAGCACGACGTTGTACAAAGAAATATCCACGTAACTTTTAAGCGCAAATTTTTGCCCACTATCTATTCACCAACGCCTGTCTGAAACAGGGTATTTGCAGTCCAAAGAGCAAACTAATGCAGGCAGACCCCGATCTATTAAGGACTGTGGATTTAGAGATATTAGGTGGTTCTTAATGAAAATTTGCTGCAGCCCATCCTGAAAAGAGCACGCTAGAGAATTGTCACTTTCACACCAGTTATTTATTCGACCACCAACTAGTATTTGAAGGATTACTATCCACGACATAGCAACAGTTACCACCCTACGTATACCACGTCCGTCAGGTGGCATACTCTATTGCACATGCGTGACTATGCTCCCTCGGTTGTTATTGCTCAATGTTTTTAAACAGCCCACTATGCTTAAACTTTTTACCTTCCCAAAATCCCAAATTGATAATTTAGTTAAACGTCATAACGAACACCATTTGGGCAGACGATAATCATCATGCCATTAAAACAGAATCGTTCACAACATCAGTTTTCAGTAACATGGGCAGGAAAATTCTTTAGCATGCTCATGTACTTATTTGTTTTCGAGAGATTTAGAGTGGAAAAAATAAGAAATTAGGTACAGAAGATTTTTTGACAACATGAGCTCCTACCTTGTTTGCATGATGTATTCTTAATTCAGTCAATGGAATTGCTGTTTCAAAACATGTGTTTATGCAATGGTGGTGCTCTGAAACACTTTTATGAATTTGCAGTGCGTGAACAACCTGAATGAGAAACCTCCCAATCAATAGATAGTGTCAAATGCCCAGCTCCGTAGCCAGCAAGTCACCTATACCTACATCCTGTTTGGGGCATTTTTAAAGACCTTAGTATACTCTTTATCTTCTCCCAATCGACATCGCGTCGATAGAATTTCGTTTGATATAAAAGGAATTTTGAATATTAAACAACACTCTTGAATAATTGAACGGTCCGGAACAATCATGAGTAAGGACGCGTACTAGACCGCATGTTGCAATTGGAACAACGGAGTCATTTCACATCATCTGTTAGATCTGTTGGATGATCATTTGTATGGTGCTTTAAAAGCAGTTATGTTAATTATGTTTGTACAAAAAAAATTTAAACCTACATTAAATAATAATTAATATGTTTATTTATACCTCCTATTCGCGAATGAGCTATTCGTTTCCCAAATACTTTTAACAGACCGCCATTTTAAATTTTAGAGTTTGTAACTACTTGTGTTTCGTAGACCTAAGATTCAAAGAATTTTTGAGTAAAAAAACACATACAGACAACCAGACGAAAAACTAAGCACACATTACGTTAAACCTTTATAGGAACATTTACCTTATTTTTGCATTTCTTAATCAGTCTACCAAAGAATTTACCATAATTTTGAAATAAATCACCCTGTATATAATATATAGATATATATAATAATAATAAGTATTATAATATATATATACTATATATTATAATATATATATGAATATTATATATATATAATATATATATTTATGATAGTACTATTATATATATAATATAATGATTATTACTGCCTATGACTTTATTCTAGAAGGGAGGTTTGAGGTGTGATGTCTAGGAGAATTTTGTCTTCTGAATCTTCTGCTTTGCAAATTTTTTGTTTAAGTTTTTGATGATGGTAAGTACCTCAAACGGAGTGAAAGGGAGGGTGAGGCTTCTTGGGTATTGTTTAATTTTTTAAGTCAATTACTTAATCCACTGAAAGAGGGCTGAGGGAGGCTTCTTGGAGTATTGTTTAACTTTTTAAGCCTCGATTAGTTAATCCTACTGAAAGGGCAGGGGTCGTAGGCTTCTTTGGGTTATTGTCCTTATATTTTTTTAAGCATTTATTGTTAATCCACTGAACAGGGGAGCGCGAGGCTTCTTGGGTATTGTTTAAGGTTTTGGGTTTGTTAAGCCGATAGGTTAATCCACTGAAAGGGAGGGGGGAGGCTCTCTTAGGGTATTCGATTTAAAATTTTTTTAAAGTCGATTAGTTGTTAATCCACTGAAAGTGGGGGGAGGGAGGCTTCTTGGGTATTGTTTAACTTTTTAAGTCGATTAGTTAATTCACTGAAAGGGAGGGGGAGACTTGTCTTGGGTGATTGCCTTAATTTTTTTTTAAGTCGTTTAGTTGTTATCCACTGAAAGGAGAGGGAAGCCTTCTTGGCATATTGTTTAACTGTTGTTAAGTCGATTAGATAATCCACTGAAAGCGGAAGGGGGAGGCTTCTGGTATTTTGTTTTAATTGTTTTTTTTTTAACTCCAGTTAGGTTTTGTTAATCTATGGTGACTGTGTAGCAGGTTGTCAATGCTTATTTCTTAATTGATAATACACATAAAGGTCACAGGTCAGCAGAGACTTTTTGCGATTCGTGAAAGTGTGATTTTTTTTTTAATTGCTGTCATTTTGTTGAGTTTTGTTGCCAGTATTTTACGACTGTTGCCATTTTTATTACTGTTAGCCAGTTTTTAGCGTACTTTTGCCATTAATTATAATATACATGTGTGCCAAATTTATATGTACTGATGCCAGTTTTATATACTGCTTCGCCCAGTTTTTACGTACATTGCAGTTTATTACGTACTGTTTTACATTTTTATTATTGTACTGTTTGGCCAGTTTTTTCAATTACTGTTAGCCATTTTTACGTACAGTCTGATAGTTTTTACGCTTTACTGTTGCCAGTTTTATGTTACTGTTTACCACGTTTTTATGTACTAGTTGGCCAGTTTGTATTTTTCTTGTTCAAATTGGTTAAATTTGTTGTTATAATCTTATCTAGGATTTAGTCTCTCTCTCTCTCTCTTGAATTTTTTTTTCGTTTTCTCGAGGAGTCTCCCTGTTTCTCGGAGGATTTCTCTCTGTCTCGGAGAAGGTCTCCTGTCTCGGAGGACAGGGAGTTATCTCATGTCTCAGAAGGATAAGCAGGTTTCTTCGTCTCGGAGAAGTCTCGTCGTCTGCGAGGGGCAGTCTCTCTTGTCTCGGTATTGAGAAGTTCTCTTTCGTCCTTCAGATAGCAGTCAGTCTCTCCTGTCTCCCGGACGAAGATTGTCTCTGTCTTGGACCGGGAGTAATCGTCAGAGTCTCAGAGGGGCCAGTCTCTCTGGTCTCGAAACGGGCCGAAGTCTCCTCTAGCTTCTCGGTAGGGGAGGTCTTTCTGTCCTCGGCAGGTAAGTGTCTCTGTCTCGGTAAGGGTAGTCGAGCAGTGTCCTGTCTCGAAGAAGCTCTCTTGGCAGTCTCGAAGAGGAAGTGAGTATCTCTGGACTCGGAGGAGAGCTTCTCTGTTCTCTGAAGAATTGTACATACATACTCGGACGTAGGTCTCTCTGTCTCCGGAGGGCAGTCTCTCCGTTCTTCTCGGAGGAGTCTCTCTGTTGGTCGCGAGAAGTGTCTCTCTCTCGGAAGCCGGGGAGTCTCTCTGTTGGCGGAAGAGTCTAGTTCTCTCGTCTCAATTGGGAGGTCTATCTGTCTTGGAGGGAGGTCCTTCTGTCTCGGAAGTACAGGGTCTCTGCTCTCGAAGGAGCTCTCTTGTTTCTGCAGGCGAGTCTCTCTGCTCGGAAGGAAAGTGTCCTTTCTCTCGGAGGCGAGTCTCTCTGTCCAGGCGACGGAAATATCCTCTGTCTCAGAAGTTTAAGTCCTCTCTGTCTCGGAGGAAGTTACTTGCGTTCTCAGGAGGGAAGCTACTCTGTCTCGGATAATCTCTCTGTTCTCATAGAGGGGCATCTAAATGTCCCCAAATGGATCTCTCTTGTCTCGGAGGGAGTATCTCAGTCTCAGAGGGAGTCTCTCTGTCTCTCGGAGGGAGTCTCTCTGTCTCGGATGGAGTCTTCTGTCTCGGGGAAAGTCTTCTCTGTCTTGAAAGGTGAGTCCTCTGTCCTCGGAGGGAGTCTTTCAGTCTCCGGAGGAAGTGTCTCTAACTCGGAGAGATATCTCCTTATCTCATGAAGGGAGTCTCTCTCTGTCTCGGAGGAAGTGTGTCTGTCTCGGAGGGAGTCTCTCTCGGTCTCGGTCATTGACAGCTTCTCTGTCTCAGAGGAGTCTCTCTGGTTCGCGGAGGAAGTTGTCTCTGTCTTGGAGGGGAGTATCTCAGTCTCAGAGGCGATGTATAATCTGTTCTCGGAAGGAGAGTCCTCTCTGTCTAACTAGAGAGAAGAGTTCTTTCTTCTTGGAGAGGAAAGTCTCTCTGTGTCTCGATAGGGAGTTCTCTCTTTGTCTCGACGCGAGGGAGTCTTATCTCGTCTCGGAGGAAGTGCTCTAACTCGGAGATATCTCTGTCTCAGAAGGAGTCTCTGTCTCGGAGGAAATGGTCTGATTCTTGGAGGGAGTCTCTCTGCTTCTCGGATAATCTCTCTGCGCTCAGAGGGAGTCTCCTCTGTCTCGGAGGGAAGTGCCTCTGTCTCGGAGGAGTATCACCAGTCTCAGAGGGATCTCTCTGTCTCGCGAGGGCAGTCTTACTGTCCTCGGAGGAAGTGTTCTCGTCTCGGAGGAGTGTCTCGTTGTCTCGAAAAGAGGTCTCTTTTTGTCTCGGAGAAGTATCTCTTACTCGAGAGGAGTCTCTCTGCTCTCTGAGAAATGTCTCTCTCTCAGAGGTAGTACTCTCATGTCTCAGAGGGAGTCTCTCCCTCTCGGAGAGAGTCTCTCTGTCGTCGGAGGAAGTGCTCTCCTCGGAGGGAGTCTTCCTCTGTTTTGCCGAGCGAGTCTCTCTGTCTCAAAGGGAGTCTCTCCTGTCTCAGAGGAGCTCTCTGTCTCGGAGTAAGTGTCTCTCTCTCGCTCTCTCGAAGGGAGTCTTCTCTGTCGTCGCAGGGGAGTCTCTCATGGTCTCGGAGAGAGGCTCTCTGGTCTACGAGGGAGTTCTCTCTGTCGATGCGGACGGAAGTATCTCTCGTGTTTCGGGAGGTACGAGAACTCTCTGTTTCGAGGGAGTCTCTCTTGCTCTCGGAGACTCCTACGCTGTCTCGGAAGGAGTCCTCTGGTCGCACGAGAGGAATCTCTGCAATCGTTATGCGAAGGAAGTTGCCTGCTCTCGAAGTGAATCGGAGAAGGAAGGAGAAAGTATATCTCTGGTCATCAGGAAGAGATAGTCTCGTCTGTACGTCGGGAGGAAGTGTAGCATCTCTCGAGGGAGTCGTCAATGTTTCTGAAGGAGAAGGGTCTCTCTGAGTGCGTCGGGAGGGAGTCCCTCTGTCTCGGAGGTGAGTCTGCTCTGTCTGCGGAGGGTATGAGTGTCTTTGTTCTCTCGAAGGGTGGGGAGTGCGTCGTGCTGTGCTCGCGATGAAGTGTCTCTCTCTTGGGTCTCGAAGAGAGTCTCCTGTGTCATCTGGGGAGAAGCGGTAAAGTCGACTTTGTCTCGGAGGGAGATGAGTCTGCTTCTCTTGAGATAGTAGAGAAAGAGAGTAAAGAAGCTCATGCTGCCATGAGATCTGTAGGCCGAGAAGGAGAGTGCTCTAAAAATGATGCTCGAAGAAGGAGAGGGAGGAAAAGAGAGGAGAAGAGGAGAGAGAAGAGAGATGATGCTCGAGTGTAAGAGAGACGTGCAGAGAGAGTCTAGAGTTATGAAGGGAGGAGTATGCTGCATGATCCGAGACGCGGAGGAATTGAGAGAAAGTACTGCGTACGGTATGCTCAGGAAGGGAGTGCTAGAGACTGGATTCTTTGTCGTCAGGAGGGAAAGTGTCTCTTATTCGACGGTCTAGACGAGGTGAGGGTCAATCGTGCTGGTACGTGAGCGATAAAGGAGTCTGCTCGTGTCTCGGGAGGAAGTGTCCTCTCTAGCTGTCGTCTAAGAGAAGTCTCGTACAGGTGAATACTTAGGAGGGTAAGGGAAGAGATGTCTCCGATCTGCTGCGAAAGGAGGAGTCTTTTTTGTCTGACTGGAGAGAGTCTACTTTTATAATCGGAGGAAGAGAGAAGAGTATGAGAGAGCAGACTGAGCGAGAGACTCTAGAGACAGAGAGAGAGAGAGGTAGAGAGAGACAGAACGTGCATCTCTGTGCTGTGGATATATGAATGAGAAATTAGAAAAAGAAATTAAAAACAGGCGAGGAGAGTGAGTATATTATGAGAGAATGAGGATGATCGGTAAAAAGTTATGAGGAGATTTGGGAACTCTGAAAGAGAGATAATAATGTGTCAGAGAGAGAGAGAAGAGAGAGAGAGGAGGATGAAGATAAGGGAAGAAGTGAAAGGTAACGCCGTTGGAGGTAGTTTTGTAAAAGCCTGCTTGAAAAAGGATTTTACGTTGAACGTGGAGAGGATTTAGGAGATAAATAGAAACAGAGACATGTGTAAGATTAATCCTTGGTGGCAAGAAAGTGCTTCGGTATAGAGCCGATGGGTTGAACAGAGTAGTTCTGAACTCGAAATTAGTAACACGTAGGAACAGACGAAGTCGATAAGAAAACGACGACAACAACGAACAGCAACAACAGACAACAACGAACAACAACAACAAGCAGAGAAAACAGCCAACAACAACAGCCTTTGAATGAAAATTAAGGGATTAAAGATTATGCAGAAGAAGCAGGTGGAGTAGAATTACAGATCTCTGCGTCATCAATACATGTTAGGTGGTTAAGACACGAAAAGAACGCGCACATCGAAAGAGGCCATTGTTCAACAGAACTCAAATTAAATGGAAACGGGGCAGAAGGTGGCAAAAAAAGATGTAAGATAGCGAATCAGAAGAAAGGGGTCGGCAGCGGAGTGGAGAGAGCAGTAAATGCTTTAAAGAAAAAAAAGAAGGAACTAAAGAAAATATCACAGAGCACACTACACACACAGCACACACACACGAACACACAAGCACGACCACGAGCGACAGCACCACACAGGCACACGACACCACACGAGCACGACAGTCATCACCACACAACGCCACAGCACACACGGACACAACACACACACAGCACACACACAACACACGACACACACGACACAGCACACACACACAGCAGGCAAGCACACACACACACACACAACACACACGACACACACGTACACAGCACCACACACGACACAACACAGCACACACACACACACACAACACCACACACACACACACAACCACCACACACACAAGCACACACACACACACACACAACACAGCACCAGCACACACACACACACACACTTACACACACAGCTATACTCACACACAAGCGACACGAACACACCACACACACACGACATCACACACACACACACACAATTCACACACACACACACACACACACACACACACATATAGTATATATATATGTATAGTATAGTATAGTGATATAATATATATATATAAATAATAGGAGTAGTGAAAAGGAAAGATAGAGAAGAAGTAGAGTAATATAGTAGTATAGAAGTGAAGTGATAAGAGAGAGAAGATAGTGAGAGTAAGATGAGTAAGTGAAGTATGATGATATATAGATATACGGAAAATAGTATGATAATAAAGTAATACCATATATAATGAATATATAGTAGTAAGATAAGTATATGAGTAGGTAGATAGTGATAGTATATATATATATATATATTAATATAAGATATATATTATATGATGATAGTATATATAATATATATATGAGTAAGTATATATATATAAAAGATGAATTAAAGAGTTAGAGATAGGGGAGGGCATTAGAATGATGGGGAATGGAGATGAGGTGTTAGGTAAGAGAGTAGGAGAACTATGAAACTAGAAATTAAAAAGATCAAGAAGTAGGTGTATTATGTACGATGAAGGGAAGCAGTGTGGATAGAATAAGGATGATGAGGAGATGGAGGTGATCAGAAAAGATGAGAAGTATGGAGAGGGAGAGTTAGATTAGGAGAGGAGTAGAGAGGAGACGAGAGCAGTGAGAGAAGAGCAAGCAATAGAGTGAGTTGGTGTTAGGTGGAGTCTCCAATGATGTTTTGTGGTGAGCAAAAATAATTGGATAGAGGATAGAGAAGGTGAGGGTTAAGATGAGAAAAAGTCAGAGAGTATGAGAGAGCGAGAGAGATGAGAGGACCGCAGAGAGGATAGGCAGAAGATGGTTTAAGAATGGGATGAGAAGATGAGAGGTGAGTGGAGGAGGATCACAGGGAGCCTACCTATTAGTATGCGGGAGATGATTTGTGAGGTTGGATTTTGCGATGCGAATCGTGGTAAGAGAGTTGAGGATTGATATGGCACGGTAGACTGAAAGGTTGCAAGGGTGTGGCTAAAAGGGAGAGGAAGAGACGGGTTTGAGAGAAATTGGCGAAAAGGAAAAAACAGATAGGAGTGGGATATAGAGATAGGTTAGAGTTGGATGAGGATAGACATTACTGGGTTAGGGATGAGGATCGAGAGGAGCAGAGGAGAGAAGAGAAGAGAGAGAGGTCCTAGAGCAGGATAATAGAGAGAGCGTGTAGAAGTTATGATGTTAGGGAAGTTAGCTGCACCAGAGCTGGGAAACAGAGTACGTCCGGTCTGTAAATATTTGACCGGAGATAGTAGATGTTGGATGGCAGAAAGGAAGATGAGAGTGAACGGGGAGGATGTTGGTGAAGGAGTAGGTGCAAGAGTGTAAGTGAGGAAAGGTGAGATGGTAAATGGGCAGGAAGGTGGCAGGTGCAGATTAGAATACGTATGTGATGTGATTGGTGAGGATGGAGCGAGAAACTAAGTCGGGTCGATTTAAGGAAGTGCGCTGAGGTGATGCGAAGTACATGAGGGCTAAAGATGTGTTGTGGACCGGTGGAGGTGAAGTGGTATCAGTAGTGAGACTAGATGCGGTCTGGAATAAGAAGGTATAGAGTCTAAAGTTCAAAGGGTAGATATGTTACAATGGTTCAGATTGACAATCTTAGAGGATTGAAGAAATGAGGAAATAAACAGTGGATTAGAGGAGTGTGTTGTGGATTAAGATTGTGAGAGGATAAAGAATAGATGAAAGAAAGGGGAAGTAAGGCATTTAATCGAGAATAGAGAGAAGGTCAAATGGAGTTAGTTATGTGCTTGAGAATGAGAAAGATGGTAGAGTGAATGAGGTCGTGTGGAAAGGATGAATGAAAGGTGCGGTGGTTAAGCCGCTGGATATGTTGTATAGTGCGAGGTGCTGCTGTGGAACGACCGGGCTGGGAAGACCGCAAGGAAAAAGTGCGATTTTAGTCCCTATAGGAATGTTTGCTGGTGCGCAACTGTGAGTTTTGGCGAGAGGCGAGAAGAAAATTGCATAATAGAAGAGAGAATGGCGGGGTTTAGTGTGGATATGGTTTTGGTCGCCCACCTGGGCCAGGGGATAACCCTAGTAGGTAGGATATATATGATGAGTATATATAGTATATATATATAGTATAGTGATATATATATGATAGTATGTTGGTGTGAGTATTATATATATTATATAGTATTAGTAGATAGTGAGGATGATGATATATAGTATATATGATATATATATAGATATAGATATTAAGGTTCATCCCCTGGCCCAGGGTGGGCCACAACCCATACCCTACACAAAAAGACCCCGCCCATGTCGACTCTATTATGCACGTTTCTTCTCTCCGGTGCCAAACTCACATTTCTCTTCCTCCAGACATCCGGCGTACTGACTCAAGTCCACGTGTTTCTTTCGGTCTCGCGAGCGGTCGCGTTCCCAAGGACACTCGCCACTATAGTATCATCTGTAACGCAAAGCGGCGACTGTGAGTATCAGAGAGATGAAGCGATCGCTTTGCCAGCATCAGGAACGGCGAGAGAGAGACCATGCGTGGGCAAGGCAGTAGACTTTCATGAGGATTTAGTTACTGCATCGGAATTTAACCGATGATCGAAAAGCTAAATTATCTGAAGCAAGCAAAAGCCCGATATCTGAAATCTTATCACTGTGGGGATATGGGTGAAAGATTAAGGAAAGAATGTGCCTCATAGTTGAGAGTAGAGAGAATGAATGAGCTGAGAGAGAGGAAGAAGGAGAGAGAAAGTTCTGGGACCAGTGCGCCGCTTCCTCAAGTCTGGATGCACACATCGGGGATCCGCCCTTTATGATCCTGCACATAAGTTCACGATAGATAACTTTGCGAAGTTTCCAATGAATGTAGCCAAGCAGCCTCTATGCTGTAAGAAGTTCGACAGTCGACATCAGATGCGCCGGCATAACGAAACTAGGTCAAAGCCAAACCAGCTCGTGGAGCCCAGCCATTGCGCCATCAGACTCCCGTATTAAGCAAACTAGTAACACAATTGAGGGGCAACAAGTAACCATCGACGAATAACCAGCGTTTCATGGTCGAGAGAGACCGCGCCTACGGTCGGCAGCTCGATGAGACTTATGATCCTGTTCCGCAAGTTTACCACGCAGTGTCGAAAGTCGAACACGATCAACGCAATGGTTAACGTCACGCGAGACCCAGCCTTGCCTGCGAACAGCTACGCGGTTTTCAATCAATATTGTGATGGGATAATATATATGTACAGATCAGAGTGTAGAGAATTAGTGAGGTGAGTATAGTAGGATAGTATGTAATTTATAGATATATGGGTAGGATGATATTGGTAGATATCATTGATATTAATCATATTGGTTTTATGTGTGAGTATGAGGGCAGGATCTGTCTAGTATGTGGAGTATAGGAAGTAGTTAGGTTATAAGGTATAATTATTAATGATAAGGTAAAATGGTTTTGAATGATATTATAATAAATGGTATATATGATATTATAAATATAATGGATAGATATATATAATAGATATGTATATATAGGATACGTATAGTAGTATATATTGATTATATAAGAAATATTATATGATATATATTATTAGTAGTATATTATGATAGATATATATAAGTATATAGTTATGGATATAAAGATATAGTAGGTATGAAGGATAAGTAATATATATATAGGGATAGTATAATAGATGGTGCCCTGGTGGAAAGGTTGGACACGGAGTGTCGCGTTAGGCATGAGATTTGGTTAGTGAGCTAGATTCCCCGAATCAGCTGGAAAGCTTGGTGCGGTAAGACTTTTATGTCTCTGACTATCCACAGTTGAACCTTCCGGCCTGTGGGGGGCCTGCAGGGAATTCGCGAGGCTGTATTCTAGCCTCTGTCGGGGAGAAGAGGATGCTCCTGCCAAGACCTGATCTTACCGATCGATCGCTATTGTTTTAAACCGTCTGGGGTATGGGGGGGGGTATTGAGTATGTGCTAAGTTTTCTAGTCTGTGCGGGGCCGTATTAGAAAGGGATTTGTATGTAGAAAGATTATTAAATCTTTAAAAACTGTCAATCTGTTAGTCTAAAATGAGCTAGTATGGGATTCCGTTGAGGAGATGCTCGACTGGTGCTCGGATGTTTGCTCACTGAGGATGTCGAGCGGAGGTTTCGAGGACTTTTATTTAGGCTTCTAAAAGGCGGGTTTTTATCCTCCTTTAAGTGGCTTATGGAGTGGATAATTGCGTTGGGTGGAGAAGGGAGGGGCCGAGGCTGTGTATACGGGTGTCTCGGTAGAAGCGTGTTGCGCCGATCTGGTGAACTGTTGTTGTACGTGCTATACTCTGATTGGTGGGCCGGACGTGTTCTCGGGACTGTTGCTCGACTGTGTTCGACTTGTTGCCCTGACTGTTGCTCAAACGTGGTGCTCGACTTGGTTGCGTCGCACTGTTGCTCAACTGTGCTCGACATGTTGTCTCAAACTGTTGCTCGACTGTGCTGACTGGTGCTTCGGACTGATGCCGTCGACTTCTCCAGTTAGCTGCTTTGGTTGCCATGGTTTCTGCTTTGTGGTGGCGCTTGACAAATAGAAAGCTTTTGATAAAGATTGCACAAAGCTTTTCAACCTCCACTTCCTCTCTCTCCTCTCTCTCTGCGCTGCTGCTGCTGCTCTCTCTTCTCTCTCTTCTCTTCTCTCTCTCTCTCTTTCTCTCTGCTCCTCCTCTCTCTCCCCTTCTGTAACATTTCCTTTTCAATTTTCTCTGTCTATCTCTTCCTTATTTCATCATCTCTCGTGCTGTCTCTGCTCTCTCGTCTCGTCTGCTCTCTCTCTGC
>JABUQX010102841.1:0-38165 GCA_015478945.1 Trachelipus rathkii | reverse complement strand
AGCCCCATAGGAGTAAAAGTAAAAATGGCAATGACAATAGCAGTGACAGTAAAAATGGCAATGACAATGGCAGTAAAAATAAAACTGGCAATAACATTAGCAGTAAAAGTAAAAATATCAATGACCCTAGCAGTAAAAGTAAAAATGGCAATGACCATAGCAGTAAAAGTAAAAATGGCAATGACCATAGCAGTAAAAGTAAAAATTGCAATGACCATAGCAGAAAAGTAAAAATGGCAATGATTATAGCAGTAAAAGTAAAAATGGCAATGACAATAGCAGTAAAAATAAAAATGGCAATGACAATAGCCGTGGAAGTAAAACTATGGCAATGACAATAGCAGTAAAAGTAAAAATGGCAATGATAATAGCAGTAAAAGTAAAAATGGCAATTACCATAGCAGTAAAAGTAAAAATGGCAATGACCATGGCAGTAAAAGTAAAAATGGCAATGACCATAGCAGTAAAAGTAAAAATGGCAATGACAATAGCAGTAACAGTAAAATGGCAATGACAATAGCAGTAAAGTAAAACTAGCAATGACAATAGCAGTAAAAGTAAAAATGGCAATGACATTATCAGTAAAATGAAAAATGGCAATTACCAAAGCAGGAAAAGTAAAAATGGCAATGACCATGGCAGTAAAAGTAAAAATGGCAATGACCATAGCAGTAAAGTAAAAATGGCAATGACCATAGCAGTAAAAGTAAAAATTGGCAATGACCATAGCAGTAAAAGTAAAAAAATGGCAATGACCATAGCAGTAAAAGTAAAAATGGCAATGACCATAGCAGTAAAAGTAAAAATGGCAATGACCATAGCAGTAAAAGTAAAAATGGCAATGACGATAGCAGTAAAAGTAAAAATGGCAATGTGCATAGCAGTAAAAGTAAAAAATGGCAAATGACCATACAGTAAAAAAAATGGAAAAAGCACCATAGCAGTAAAAGTAAAAATGCAATGATGCTAGCAGTTAAAAGTAAAAATGGCCAATGACGAGAGCAGTTAAAAGTAAAAATATCAATGACCCTAGCAGTAAAAGTAAAAATGCAATGACCATAGCAGTAAAAGTAAAAATGACCATGACCATAGCAGTAAAAAAGTAAAAATTGGCAATGACCATAGGAGTAAAAGTAAAAATGGCAATGACAAATGCGTAAAAGTAAAAAATGGCAATGACAAATGGCAGTAAAAAGTTAAAACTGGCACATAAACCATTTTAAAAGCAGTAAAGTAAAAATGCAATGACCATAAGCAGTAAAAAAAAAAAATGGCAAAGACCATAACAGTAAAAGTAAAAATGGCAATGACCAATAGCAGTAAAAAGAAAAAAATGGCAATGACCATAGAAGTAAAAGTAAAAATGGCAAAAGGACCATAGCAGTAAAAGTAAAATGGCAATGACCATAGCAGTAAAAGTAAAAAATGGCAAGACCATAGCCAGTAAAAGTAAAAATGGCAATGACCATAGCAGTAAAAGTAAAAATGGCAATGGCCATTAGCAGTAAAAGTAAAAATGGCAATGACCATAGCAGTAAAAGTAAAAATGGCAATGGCCATAGCAGTAAAAGTAAAAATGGCAATGACCATAGCAGTAAAAGTAAAAATGGAAATGACAATAGCAGTAAAAGTAAAACTAGCAATGACAATAGCAGTAAAAGTAAAAATGGCAATGACATTATCAGTAAAATGAAAAATGGCAATTACCATAGCAGGAAAAGTAAAAATGGCAATGACCATGGCAGTAAAAGTAACATGCTGAAACATAGCAAAGTAAAAGTAAAAAATGGCAATGACCATTAGCAGAAAAGTAAAAATGGCAATGACCATAGCAGTAAAAGTAAAAATGGCAATGACCATAGCAGTAAAAGTAAAAATGGCAATGACCATAGCAGTAAAAGTAAAACTGGCAATGACCATAGCAGTAAAAGTAAAAATGGCAATGACGATAGCAGTAAAAGTAAAAATGGCAATGACCATAGCAGTAAAAGTAAAAATGGCAATGACCATAGCAGTAAAAAAAATGGAAAAGACCATAGCAGTAAAAGTAAAAATGGCAATGACCATAGCAGTAAAAGTAAAAATGGCAATGACGATAGCAGTAAAAGTGAAAGGGACAATGACCATAGCAGTAAAAGTAAAAATGGCAATGACCATAGCAGTAAAAGTAAAAATGACCATGACCATAGCAATAAAAGTAAAAATGGCAATGACCATAGGA
Organism: Trachelipus rathkii; assembly: GCA_015478945.1. Classification (NCBI taxonomy): domain Eukaryota; kingdom Metazoa; phylum Arthropoda; class Malacostraca; order Isopoda; family Trachelipodidae; genus Trachelipus; species Trachelipus rathkii. The sequence goes on along the minus strand of JABUQX010102841.1, from coordinate 35,944 downwards.
GTAAAAGTAAAAATGGCAATGACAATAGCAGTAACAGTAAAAATGGCAATGACAATGGCAGTAAAAGTAAAACTGGCAATAACATTAGCAGTAAAAGTAAAAATGGCAATGACCATAGCAGTAAAAGTAAAAATGGCAATGACCATAGCGGTAAAAGTAAAAATGGCAATGACCATAGCAGTAAAAGTAAAAATGGCAATGACCATAGCAGTAAAAGTAAAAATGGCCATGACCAGAGCAGTAAAAGTAAAAATGGCAATGACCATAGCAGTAAAAGTAAAAAATGGCATGATCATCAGCAGTAAAAGTAAAAATGGCACTGACCATAGCAGTAAAAGCAAAAATGGCAATGACCATAGCAGTAAAAGTAAAAATGGCAATGACAGTAGCAGTAAAAGTAAAAACTTTAAATGAAAATAGCAGTAAAAGTAAAAATGCAATGACATAGCAGTAAAAGTTAAAAACTGGTAATGACAATAGCAGTAAAAGTAAAAATGGCAATGACAATAAGAAGTAAAAGTAAAAATGGCAATGACAAAGCAGTAAAAGTAAAAATGGCAATGACCATAGCAGTAAAAGTAAAAATTGCAATGACCATAGCAGAAAAGTAAAAATGGCAATGACTATAGCAGTAAAAGTAAAAATGGCAATGACCATAGCAATAAAAGTAAAAATGGCAATGACCAAAGCAGTAAAAGTAAAAGGGACAATGACCATAGCAGTAAAATTAAAAATGGCAATGACCATAGCAGTAAAAGTAAAAATGCAATGAACATAGCAGTAAAAGTAAAAATGGCAATGACCATAGCAGTAAAAGTAAAAATGGCAATGACCATAGCAATAAAAGTAAAAATATCAATGACCCTAGCAATAAAAGTAAAAATGACAATGACCATAGCAGTAAAAGTAAAAATGGCAATGACCATAGCAGTAAAAGTAAAAATTGCAATGACCATAGCAGAAAAGTAAAAATGGAAATGACTATAGCAGTAAAAGTAAAAATGGCATTCATAGCAGTAAAAGTAAAAATGACAATGACAATAGCAGTAACAGTAAAAATGGCAATGACAATGGCAGTAAAAGTAAAACTGGCAATGACAATAGCAGTAAAAGTAAAAATTCCAATGATAATAGCAGTAAAAGTAAAAATAGCAATGACTATAGCAGTAAAAGTAAAAATGGCAATGACTATAGCAGTAAAAGTAAAAATGGCAATGACCATAGCAGTAAAAGTAAAAATTTCAATGACCCTAGCAGTAAAAGTAAAAATGGCAATGACCATAGCAGTAAAAGTAAAAATGGCAATGACTATAGCAGTAAAAGTAAAAATGGCAATGACCATAGCAGTAAAAGTAAAACTGGCAATGACAATAGCAGTAAAAGTAAAAATGGCAATGACATTAGCAGTAAAAGTAAAACTGGTAATGACAATAGCAGTAAAATTAAAAATGGCAAAGACCATAGCAGTAAAACCAACAATGGCAATGACCATAGCAGTAAAAGTAAAAAGGGCAATGACCATAGCAGTAAAAAAAATGGCAAAGACCAAAGCAGTAAATGTAAAAATGGCAATGACCATAGCAGTAAAAGTAAAAATGGCAATGACCATAGCAGTAAAAGTAAAAAAGGACAATGGACCATAGGCAGTAAAAGTTGAAAACTTGGCAATGGAACAAGCAGTAAAAGTAAAATGCAATGACCATAGCAGTAAAAGTAAAAATGGCAATGACCATAGCAGTAAAAGTTAAAATGGCAATGACCATAGCAGTAAAAGTAAAAATGGCAATGACCATAGCAGTAAAAGTAAAAATGCAATGAACATAGCAGTAAAAGTAAAAATGGCAATGACCATAGCAGTAAAAGTAAAAATGGCAATGACCATAGCAAGTAAAAGTAAAAAATGGCAATGACCTTTGTGAGCGTAAAAGTAAAAATGGCAATGGCCTTAGCAGTAAAAGTAAAAATATCAATGACCCTGCAGTAAAAGTAAAAATGGCAATGACCATAGCATAAAGTAAAAATGGCAATGACCATAGGAGTAAAAGTAAAAATTGCAATGACAATAGCAGTAACAGTAAAAATGGCAATGACAATAGCAGTAAAAGTAAAACTGGCAATGATGCCAATAGCAGTAAAAGTAAAAAATGGCAATGAGGAAATAGCAGTAAAAGTAAAAAAAGCAATGACCATAGCAGTAAAAGCTAAAAATGGCAATGACCATGTGCAGTAAAAGAAAAATGGCAATGACCATAGGAGTAAAAGTAAAAAGAGGTGATGCTAGCAGTTAAAAGTAAAAATGGCAATGACTATAGCAGTAAAAGTAAAAATGGCAATGACCATAGCAGTAAAAGTAAAAACTGGCAATGACAATAGCAGTAAAAGTAAAAATGGCAATGACATTAGCAGTAAAAGTAAAACTGGTAATGACAATGCAGTAAATTAAAAATGCAAAGACCATAGCGTAAAAACCAAACAATGGCAGATGACATAGCAGTAAAAAAGTAAAAAGGGCAATGACCATTAGCAGTTAAAAATAATGGCAAAGACAAACAGTAAAGTGGGGGTAAAAAATGCAATCACCCATAGCAGTAAAAGTAAAAATGGCAATGACCATAGCAGTAAAAGTAAAAAGGACAATGACCATAGCAGTAAAAGTAAAACTGGCAATGAACATAGCAGTAAAAGTAAAATGGCAATGACCATAGCAGTAAAAGTAAAAATGGCAATGACCATAGCAGTAAAAGTAAAAATGGCAATGACCATAGCAGTAAAAAGTAAAAATGGCAAATGACCATAGCAATAAAATAAAAAATGCTATGAACATAGCAGAAAAAGTAAAAAAAGCAATGACCATTGCAGTAAAAGTAAAAATGGCAATGACCATAGCAGTAAAAGTAAAAATGGCAATGACCATAGCAGTAAAAGTAAAAATGGCAATGACCTTAGCAGTAAAAGTAAAAATATCAATGACCCTAGCAGTAAAAGTAAAAATGGCAATGACCATAGCAGTAAAAGTAAAAATGGCAATGACCATAGCAGTAAAAGTAAAAATTGCAATGACAATAGCAGTAACAGTAAAAATAGCAATGACAATAGCAGTAAAAGTAAAACTGGCAATGACAATAGCAGTAAAAGTAAAAATGGCAATAATAATAGCAGTAAAAGTAAAAATGGCAATTACCATAGCAGTAAAAGTAAAAATGGCAATGACCATGGCAGTAAAAGTAAAAATGGCAATGACCATAGCAGTAAAATTAAAAATGGCAATGACCATAGCAGTAAAAGTAAAAATGGCAATGACCATAGCAGTAAAAGTAAAAATGGCAATGACCATAGCAGTAAAAAGTAAAAATGAAGCGTAGTTAGTAAAAGTAAAAATTTCAATGACCCTAGCAGTAAAAGTAAAATGGCAATGACCATAAGCAGTGAAAAAGTAAAAATGGCAATGACCATAGCAGTAAAAGTAAAAATGGCAATGACCATAGCAGTAAAAGTAAAAATGGCAATGACCATAGCAGTAAAAGTAAAAATGGCAATGACCATAGCAGTAAAAAAAATGGAAAAGACCATAGCAGTAAAAGTAAAAATGGCAATGACCATAGCAGTAAAAGTAAAAATGGCAATGACGATAGCAGTAAAAGTGAAAGGGACAATGACCATAGCAGTAAAAGTAAAAATGGCAAAGCCCATAGCAGTAAAAGTAAAAATGACCATGACCATAGCAGTAAAAGTAAAAATGGCAATGACCATAGGAGTAAAAGTAAAAATGGCAATGACAATAGCAGTGACAGTTAAAAATGCAATTGACATATGCAGTTAAAAATAAAACTGGCAATAACATTAGCAGTAAAAGTAAAAATATCAATGACCCTAGCAGTAAAAGTAAAAATGTCAATGACCATAGCAGTAAAAGTAAAAATGGCAATGACCATAGCAGTAAAAGTAAAAATTGCAATGACCATAGCAGAAAAGTAAAAATGGCAATGATTATAGCAGTAAAAGTAAAAATGGCAATGACAATAGCAGTAACAGTAAAAATGGCAATGAATAGGAGTAAAAGTAAAACTGGCAATGGCGCAATAGCAGTAAAAGTAAAAAATGGCAATGACAAATAGCAGTAAAAGTAAAAATGGCAATGGCCATAGCAGTAAAAAGTAAAAATGGCAATTGCCATAGGCATTAAAAGTAAAAATGGCAATGGACCCATAGCAGTAAAAGTAAAAATGGGCAATGACAATAGCAGTAACAGTAAAAATGGAAATGACATAGCAGTAAAAGTAAAACTAGCACAATGACAATAGCCAGTAAAAGTAAAATGGGCAATGACATTATCAGTTAAAAATGAAAAAATGGCAATTAACCAAAGCAGAAAAAGAAAAATGGCAATGACCATAGCAGTAAAAGTAAAACTGGTAATGACAATAGCAGTAAAATTAAAAATGGCAATGACCATAGCAGTAAAAGTAAAAAATGGCAATGACAAAAGCAGTAAAAGTAAAAATGGCAATGACCATAGCAGTAAAAGTAAAAATGGCAATGACCATAGCAGTAAAAGTAAAAATGGCAATGACCATAGCAGTAAAAGTAAAATGGCAATGACCATAGCAGTGAAAAGTAAAAATTGGCAATGTGCATAGCAGTTAAAAGTAAAAATTGGCCAATGACCATAGCAGTTTAAAAAAAATGGAAAAGACCATAGCAGTAAAAGTTAAAATAGCAATGACATTAGCAGTAAAAGTAAAAATGGCAAAGACAATAGCAGTAAAAGTTAAAAGTGACAATGACAATGGCAGTAAAAGTAAAAATGGCCAATGACCATAGCAGTAAAAATAAAAATGGCACTATGACCATTAGCATAAAAGTAAAAATTGCAATGGCCATAGCAGTAAAAGTAAAAATGGCAATGACAATAGCAGTAACAGTAAAAATGGCAATGACAATGGCAGTAAAAGTAAAACTGGCAATAACATTAGCAGTAAAAGTAAAAATGGCAATGACCATAGCAGTAAAAGTAAAAATGGCAATGACCATAGCAGTAAAAGTAAAAATGGCAATGACCATAGCAGTAAAAGTAAAAATGACAATGACCATAGCAGAAAAGTTAAAGATGCAATGCCAATAGCAGTAAAAGTAAAATGGCCATGGACCAGAGCAGTAAAAGTTAAAGAATGGCAATACCATCGCCAGTAAAAGTAAAAAATGGCAATGATCATAGCAGTAAAAGTAAAAATGGCACAGACCATAGCAGTAAAAGCAAAAATGGCAATGACCATAGCAGTAAAAGTAAAAATGGCAATGACCATAGCAGTAAAAGTAAAACTGGCAATGACCATAGCAGTAAAAGTAAAAATGGCAATGACAATAGCAGTAAAAGTAAAAATGGCAATGACAATAGCAGTAAAAGTAAAAATGGCAATGACATTATCAGTAAAATGAAAAATGGCAATTACCATAGCAGGAAAAGTAAAAATGGCAATGACCATGGCAGTAAAAGTAAAAATGGCAATGACCATAGCAGTAAAAGTAAAAATGGCAATGACAATAGCAGTAAAAGTAAAAATGGCAATGACCATAGCAGTAAAAGTAAAAATGGCATGACCATAGCAGAAAAGTTAAAAATTGGCAATGACCATAGCAGTAAAAGTTAAAACTGGCAATGACCATAGCAGTAAAAGTAAAAATGGCAATGGACATAGCAGTAAAAGTAAAAAAAATGGCAAAGACCATAGCAGTAAAAGTAAAATGGCAATGACCATAGCAGTTAAAGTAAAAATGGCAAAAACCAATGACAATAGCAGTAAAAAAAATGGCAATGACCATAGCAGTAAAAGTAAAAATGGCAATGACGATAGCAGTAAAAGTGAAAGGGACAATGACCATAGCAGTAAAAGTAAAAATGGCAATGACCATAGCAGTAAAAGTAAAAATGACCATGACCATAGCAATAAAAGTAAAAATGGCAATGACCATAGGAGTAAAAGTAAAAATGGCAATGACAATAGCAGTAACAGTAAAAATGGCAATGACAATGGCAGTAAAAGTAAAACTGGCAATAACATTAGCAGTAAAAGTAAAAATGGCAATGACCATAGCAGTAAAAGTAAAAATGGCAATGACCATAGCGGTAAAAGTAAAAATGGCAATGACCATAGCAGTAAAAGTAAAAATGGCAATGACCATAGCAGTAAAAGTAAAAATGGCCATGACCAGAGCAGTAAAAGTAAAAATGGCAATGACCATAGCAGTAAAAGTAAAAATGGCAATGATCATAGCAGTAAAAGTAAAAATGGCACTGACCATAGCAGTAAAAGCAAAAATTGGCAATGACCATTCAGCAGTAAAAGAAAAATGGCAATGACAGTAGCAGTAAAAAAGTAAAAATGGCAATGACAATAGGAAAGAAAAGTAAAAATGGCAATGACAATAGCAGTAAAAGTAAAAATGGCAATGACAATAGCAGTAAAAGTAAAAATGGCAATGACAATAGAAGTAAAAGTAAAAATGGCAATGACAAAAGCAGTAAAAGTAAAAATGGCAATGACCATAGCAGTAAAAGTAAAAATGGCAATGACCTTACCAGTAAAAAAAATGGCAAAGACCATAGCAGTAAAAGTAAAAATGGCAATGACCATAGCAATAAAAGTAAAAATGGCAATGACCAAAGCAGTAAAAGTAAAAGGGACAATGACCATAGCAGTAAAATTAAAAATGGCAATGACCATAGCAGTAAAAGTAAAAATGCAATGAACATAGCAGTAAAAGTAAAAATGGCAATGACCATAGCAGTAAAAGTAAAAATGGCAATGACCATTGCAATAAAAGTAAAAATATCAATGACCCTAGCAATAAAAGTAAAAATGACAATGACCATAGCAGTAAAAGTAAAAATGGCAATGACCATAGCAGTAAAAGTAAAAATTGCAATGACCATAGCAGAAAAGTAAAAATGGAAATGACTATAGCAGTAAAAGTAAAAATGGCAATGACCATAGCAGTAAAAGTAAAAATGACAATGACAATAGCAGTAACAGTAAAAATGGCAATGACAATGGCAGTAAAAGTAAAACTGGCAATGACAATAGCAGTAAAAGTAAAAATTCCAATGATAATAGCAGTAAAAGTAAAAATAGCAATGACTATAGCAGTAAAAGTAAAAATGGCAATGACAATAGCAGTAAAAGTAAAAATGGCAATGACCATAGCAGTAAAAGTAAAAATGGCAATGACCATAGCAGTAAAAGTAAAAATGGCAATGACCATAGCAGTAAAAGTAAAAATGGCAATGACTATAGCAGTAAAAGTAAAAATGGCAATGACCATAGCAGTAAAAGTAAAACTGGCAATGACAATAGCAGTAAAAGTAAAAATGGCAATGACATTAGCAGTAAAAGTAAAACTGGTAATGACAATAGCAGTAAAATTAAAAATGGCAAAGACCATAGCAGTAAAACCAACAATGGCAATGACCATAGCAGTAAAAGTAAAAAGGGCAATGACCATAGCAGTAAAAATAAATGGCAAAGACCAAAGCAGTAAATGTAAAAATGGCAATGACCATAGCAGTAAAAGTAAAAATGGCAATGACCATAGCAGTAAAAGTAAAAAGGACAATGACCATAGCAGTAAAAGTAAAACTGGCAATGAACATAGCAGTAAAAGTAAAAATGGCAATGACCATAGCAATAAAAGTAAAAATGCAATGACCATAGCAGTAAAAGTAAAAATGGCATTGACCATAGCAGTAAAAGTAAAAATGGCAATGACCATAGCAGTAAAAGTAAAAATGCAATGAACATAGCAGTAAAAGTAAAAAAAGCAATGACCATAGCAGTAAAAATAAAAATGGCAATGACCATAGCAGTAAAAGTAAAAATGGCAATGACCTTAGCAGTAAAAGTAAAAATGGCAATGACCATAGCAGTAAAAGTAAAAATGGCAATGACAATAGCAGTAAAAGTAAAAATGGCAATGACCATAGCAGTAAAAGTAAAAATGGCAATGACCATAGCAGTAAAAGTAAAAATTGCAATGACAATAGCAGTAACAGTAAAAATAGCAATGACAATAGCAGTAAAAGTAAAACTGGCAATGACAATAGCAGTAAAAGTAAAAATGGCAATAAAAATAGCAGTAAAAGTAAAAATGGCAATTACCATAGCAGTAAAAGTAAAAATGGCAATGACCATGGCAGTAAAAGTAAAAATGGCCAATGACCATAGCAGGAAAAGTAAAAATGGCAATGGCCATAGCAGTAAAAGTAAAAATGGCAATGACCATAGCAGTAAAAAGTAAAAATGGCAATGGCACCATAGCAGTAAAGTAAAAATGGCAATGGACCATAGCAGTAAAAGTAAAAATGCAAATGACCATAGCAGTAAAAGTAAAAATGGCAATGACCATAGCAGTAAAAGTAAAAATGGCAATGACCTTAGCAGTAAAAGTAAAAATATCAATGATCCTAGCAGTAAAAGTAAAAATGGCAATGACCATAGCAGTAAAAGTAAAAATGGCAATGACCATAGCAGTAAAAGTAAAAATGGCAATGACCATAGCAGTAAAAGTTAAAAAACAATACCTAGCCAGTAAAAGTAAAAATGTCAATGACCATAGCAGTAAAAGTAAAAATGGCAATGACCATAGCAGTAAAAGTAAAAATTGCAATGACCATAGCAGAAAAGTAAAAATGGCAATGATTATAGCAGTAAAAGTAAAAATGGCAATGACAATAGCAGTAACAGTAAAAATGGCAATGACAATAGCAGTAAAAGTAAAACTGGCAATGACAATAGCAGTAAAAGTAAAAATGGCAATGACAATAGCAGTAAAAGTAAAAATGGCAATTACCATAGCAGTAAAAGTAAAAGGGCAATTGACCATGGCAGTAAAAGTAAAAATGGCAATAACCATAGCAGTAAAAGTAAAAATGGCAATGACAATAGCAGTAACAGTAAAAATGGAAATGACTATAGCAGTAAAAGTAAAACTAGCAATGACAATAGCAGTAAAAGTAAAAATGGCAATGACATTAGCAGTAAAAGGAAAAATGGCAATTACCATAGCAGGAAATGTAAAAATGGCAATGAACCATGGCAGTAAAAAGAAAATTGGGCAATGACCATAGCAGTTAAAGATTAAAAATGGCAATGACCATAGCCGGTAAGTAAAAATGGCAATGACCATATCAGTAAAAGTAAAAATGGCAATGACCATAGCAGTATAAGTAAAAATGTCAATGATCATAGGAGTAACAGTAAAAATGGCAATGACCATAGCAGTAAAAGTAAAAATGGCAATGACGATAGCAGTAAAAGTAAAAATGGCAATGACCATAGCAGTAAAAGTAAAAATGGCAATGACCATAGCAGTAAAAAAATGGCAAAGAACATAGCAGTTAAAAGTAAAAAATGGCAATGACCTAGCAGTTTAAAAGTATAAAAATGGCAATGCGATAGCAGTTAAAAGTGAAAGGGGACAAATGACCATAGAGTAAAGTAAAAATGGCAAAACCATAGCAGTAAAAGTAAAAAAGACCATGACCATAGCAGTAAAAGTAAAAAATGGCAATGACCATAGGAGTAAACAGTAAAATGGCAATGCACAATAGCCAGTAAAAAGTAAACTTTGGCACAATAAACAATAGGCAGTAAAAGGTAAAAATGGCAATGACCATAGCAGTAAAAGTAAAAATGGCAATGACCATAGCCGTAAAAGTAAAAATGGCAATGGACCATAGCGTAAAAAGTAAATGGCAATGACCATAGCAGTAAAAGTAAAAATGGCAATTACCATAGCAGTAAAAGTAAAAATGGCCATGACCAGAGCAGTAAAAGTAAAAAGGGCAATGACCATAGCAGTAAAAGTAAAAATGGCAATGACCATAGCAGTAAAAGTAAAACTGGTAATGACAATAGCAGTAAAAGTAAAAATGGCAATGACAAAAGCAGCAAAAGTAAAAATGGCAATGACCATAGCAGTAAAAGTAAAATGGCAATACTATAGCAGTTAAAAAGGTTAAAAATGGCCAATCTCAAAACCAACAATGGCAATGAACCATAGCCAGTAAAAGTAAAAAGGGCAATGACCATAGCAGTAAAAAAAATGGCAAAGACCAAAGCAGTAAAAGTAAAAATGGCAATGACCATAGCAGTAAAAGTAAAAATGGCAATGACCATAGCAGTAAAAGTAAAAAGGACAATGACCATAGCAGTAAAAGTAAAACTGGCAATGAACATAGCAGTAAAAGTAAAATGGCAATGACCATAGCAGTAAAAGTAAAAATGGCAATGACCATAGCAGTAAAAGTAAAAATGGCAATGGCCATAGCAGTAAAAGTAAAAATGGCAATGGCCATAGCAGTAAAAGTAAAAATGGCAATGACCATAGCAGTAAAAGTAAAAAAAACGGCAATGACCATAGGCAGTAAAATATAAAATGGCATATGACCATAGCCAGTAAAAGTAAAAAAATGGCAATGATCTTAGCAGTAAAGTAAAATCTCAATGACCTTAGCAGTAAAAAAGATAAAAATATCAAATGACCCTAGCAGTAAAAAGTAAAAAATGGCAATGACCATAGCAGTAAAAGTAAAAATGGCAATGACCATAACAGTAAAAGTAAAAATGGCAATGACCATAGCAGAAAAGTAAAAATGGCAATGAACATTAGCAGTAAAGTAAAAATGGCAATGACCATAGCAGTAAAAATAAAAATGGGCAATGACAATAGCAGTAACAGTAAAAATAAGGGCAATGACAATAGCAGTAAAAGTAAAAAATGCCAATGACAAAGCAGTAAAAGTAAAAATGGCACAGGCCATAGCGTAAAAGTAAAAATGGCAATTACCATAGCAGTAAAAGTAAAAAATGGCAATGACCATGGCAGAAAGTAAAAAATGGCAATGACCATAGCAGTAAAAGTAAAAATGGCAATGGACATAGCAGTAAAAGTTAAAAATTGGCAATGACCATTGCAGTAAAAGTAAAAATGGCAATGACCATAGCAGTAAAAGTAAAAATGGCAATGACCATAGCAGTAAAAGTAAAAATGGCAATGACCATAGCAGTAAAAGTTAAAATGGCAATGACAAATGCAGTAAAAGTAAAAATGGCAATGAACCTTAGCAGTAAAAGTAAAAATATCAATGATCCTAGCAGTTAAAAGTAAAAAGGGCAATGACCATAGCAGTAAAATTAAAAATGGCAATGACAATAGAGTAAAAGTTAAAAATGGCAAATGACCATAGCAGTAAAAGTAAAAATGCAATGATGCTAGCAGTTAAAAGTAAAAATGCAATGACCTTACATAAAAGTAAATTATCAATAAACCCTATGCAGTAAAATGTTAAAAAATGGTCAATGACCATAGCAGTAAAAGTAAAAATGGCAATGACCATAGCAGTAAAAGTAAAAATTGCAATGACCATAGCAGAAAAGTAAAAATGGCAATGATTATAGCAGTAAAAAGTAAAATGGCATTGACATAGCGAGATAACAGTAAAAATGGCTATGACAATAGCAGTAAAGTAAAAGGTAAAACTGGCAATGACAATAGCAGTAAAAAAATAAAAATGGCAATGATAATAGCAGTAAAAGTAAAAAAAGGCAATTACCATAGCAGTAAAAGTAAAATGGCAATGACCATGGCAGTAAAAGTAAAAAATGGCATGAACCAATAGCCAGTAAAAGTAAAAATAGGCATGACAATAGCAGTAACAGTAAAAATGGAAATGACAATAGCAGTAAAAGTAAAACTAGCAATGACAATAGCAGTAAAAGTAAAAATGGCAATGACAATAGCAGTAAAAGTAAAAATGGCATTATCATAGCAGGAAAAGTAAAAAATGGCAATGACATGGAGCGGTAAAAGTAAAAATGGCAATGACCATAGCCGTAAAAGTAAAAATGCAATGACCATAGCAGTAAAAGTAAAAAATGCAATGACCATGCAGTAAAAGTAAAAAATGGCAATGACCATAGCAGTAAAATTAAAAATGGCAGGACCATAGCAGTAAAAGTAAAATGGCAATGACCTAGCAGTAAAGTAAAAATGGCAATGACGATAGCAGTAAAAGTAAAATTGGCAATGACCATAGCAGTAAAGGTAAAAATTGCAATGACCATAGCAGTAAAAAAAATGGAAAAGACCATAGCAGTAAAAGTAAAAATGGCAATGACCATAGCAGTAAAAGTAAAAATGGCAATGACGATAGCAGTAACAGTAAAAATGGCAATTGACAATGGCAGTAAAAGTAAAATGGCAATGACCAATAGCAGTAAAGTAAAAATGGCAATGACCATAGCCGTAAAAGTAAAAATAATGACCATAGCAATAAAAGTAAAAATGCAATGACCATAGCAGTAAAAGTAAAAATGGCAATGACCATAGCAGTAAAAGTAAAAATGGCAATGACCATAGCAGTAAAAGTAAAAATGGCCATGACCAGAGCAGTAAAAGTAAAAATGGCAATGACCATAGCAGTAAAAGTAAAAATGGCAATGATCATAGCAGTAAAAGTAAAAATGGCACTGACCATAGCAGTAAAAGCAAAAATGGCAATGACCATAGCAGTAAAAGTAAAAATGGCAATGACAGTAGCAGTAAAAGTAAAACTGGCAATGACAATAGCAGTAAAAGTAAAAATGGCAATGACAATAGCAGTAAAAGTAAAACTGGTAATGACAATAGCAGTAAAAGTAAAAATGGCAATGACAATAGAAGTAAAAGTAAAAATGGCAATGACAAAAGCAGTAAAAGTAAAAATGGCAATGACCATAGCAGTAAAAGTAAAAATGGCAATGACCTTACCAGTAAAAAAAATGGCAAAGACCATAGCAGTAAAAGTAAAAATGGCAATGACCATAGCAATAAAAGTAAAAATGGCAATGACCAATCAGTAAAGTAAAAAAGGTACCAATGACCTAGCAGTAAAAATTAAAAAATGGCAATGACCATAGCAGTAAAGTTAAAGAGCAATGAACATAGCAGTAAAAGTAAAAATGGCAATGACCATAGCAGTAAAAGTAAAAATGGCAATGACCATAGCAATAAAAGTAAAAATATCAATGACCCTAGCAATAAAAGTAAAAATGACAATGACCATAGCAGTAAAAGTAAAAATGGCAATGACCATAGCAGTAAAAGTAAAAATTGCAATGACCATAGCAGAAAAGTAAAAATGGAAATGACTATAGCAGTAAAAGTAAAAATGGCAATGACCATAGCAGTAAAAGTAAAAATGACAAATGACAATAGCGTTAACAGTTAAAAATGGCCAATGACAATGGCCAGTAAAAAGTAAAAACTGGCAAGGACTAATAGCAGTAAAAAGTAAACATTCCAATGACCTAGCAGCTAAAGTAAAAATTGGCCAATGACGATGCAGTTAAAAGTAAAAATGGCAATGACCATAGCAGTAAAGTAAAAATGGCAATGACCATAGCAGTAAGTAAAAATGGCCATGACCATAGCAGTAAAAGTAAAAATGGCCAATGACCAAGCAGTAAAAGTAAAATGGCCAATGACTATAACAGTAAAAAGTTAAAAATGGCAATTGGACCATAGCAGTAAAAGTAACGTGGCAATGACAATAGCAGTAAAAGTAAAAATGGCAATGACATTAGCAGTAAAAGTAAAACTGGTAATGACAATAGCAGTAAAATTAAAAATGGCAATGACCATAGCAGTAAAAGTAAAAATGGCAATGACAATAGCAGTAAAAGTAAAACTTTAAATGAAAATAGCAGTAAAAGTAAAAATGGCAATGACAATAGCAGTAAAATTAAAACTGGAAATGACAATAGCAGTAAAAGTAAAAATGGCAATGACAATAGCAGTAAAAGTAAAACTGGTAATGACAATAGCGGTAAAAGTAAAAATGGCAATGACAAAAGCAGTAAAAGTAAAAATGGCAATGACCATAGCAGTAAAAGTAAAAATGACAATGACCATAGCAGTAAAAGTAAAATTGGCAATGACCATAGAAGTAAAAGTAAAAATGGCAATGACCATAGCAGTAAAAGTAAAAATGGCAATGACCATAGCAGTAAAAGTAAAATGGAAATGACCAAAGCAGTAAAAGTAAAAATGACAGATGACCATCAGCAGTAAAAGTAAAAATGCAATGACCATAGCAAAAAAGTACAAAATGGCATTGACCATAGCAGTAAAAGTAAAAATGGCAATGACCATAGCAGTAAAAGTAAAAATATCAATTACCCCAGCAGTAAAAGTAAATATGGCAATGACCAAAGCAGTAAAAGTAAAAATGGCAGTGACCATAGCAGTAAAAGTAAAAATTGCAATGACCATATCAAAAAAGTAAAAATGGCAATGACTATAGCAGTAAAAGTAAAAATGGCAATGACTATAGGAGTAAAAGTAAAAATGGCAATGACAATAGCAGTAAAAGTAAAAATTTCAATGACCTGATCAAAGGAGAAAAAAGTAAAAATGCAAATGTAGAAGCAGCAAAAGTAAAAATTGCAATGACTATAGCAGTAAAAGTAAAAATGGCAATGACCATAGCAGTAAAAGTAAAACTGGCAATGACAATAGCAGTAAAAGTAAAAATGGCAATGACATTAGCAGTAAAAGTAAAACTGGTAATGACAATAGCAGTAAAATTAAAAATGGCAATGACCATAGCAGTAAAAGTAAAAATGGCAATGACAATAGCAGTAAAAGTAAAACTTTAAAAGAAAATAGCAGTAAAAGTAAAAATGGCAATGACAATAGCAGTAAAATTAAAACTGGAAATGACAATAGCAGTAAAAGTAAAAATTGTCCAGTCCTACATTTGGTCTTTTCTAAATATTTGTCCGGTAGAACATTTGGTCATTTTTGATCATTTGTCCAGTCAGACATTTCGTCTTTTTTGACCATTTGTCCGGTCGGACATTTGGTCTTTTTTGGCCATTTGTCTAGTCGGACATTTGGTCTTTTTTGACTATTTGTCCTGTAGGACAATTCGTCTTTTCTGACCATTTGTCTGGTCGAACATTTTTGCGGACGAACACAATTTGTCAGGTCAGACATTTCGTCTTTTTGATCATTTGTTGGTCGAATATTTCGTCTTTTCTAAGAATTTGTCCGGTCGGACATTTGGGCTTTTTTGACCAATTGTCCAGTCGGACATTTGGTCTTTTCTAAACATTTGTCCGGTCGGACATTTGGTCTATTTTGACCATTTGTTGGGTAATACATTTTTTCTTTTTCGACCATTTGTCCGGTCAGACATTTGATCTTTTTTTACCATTTGTACGGTGGTACATTTCTTCTTTTTTGACCATTTGTCCTGTTGAACATTTCGTTTCTTTTAAACGTTTGTCCGGTTGGACATTTCGTCTTTTTTGACCACCTATCCGGTTGGACATTTCGTCTTTTTTGACCTTTTGTCTGGTCGGACATTTGGTCTTTTTGAAAAATGTGCGGTTGGACATTTCTTCATTTTGGCCATTTGTCTGATCGGACATTTGGTCTTTTTTAACCATTTTTCTTGTTGGATAATTATTCTTTTCTGACCATTTTTCCGGTCAGAGATTTCGTCTTTTTTGATAGTTTGTCCGGTCGGACATTTCGTCTTTTTTAGCCATTTGTCCTGTAGGACAATTCGTTTTTTCTGACCATTTGTCAGGTTGGACGTGTTTTCTTTTCTGACCATTTGTCCATTTGTTCATTTCGTCTTTTTTGATCATTTAACCGGTCGGACATTTCGTCTTTTTTGATCATTTGTCCACTCGGACATTTCGTCTTTTTTGACCATTTGTCAGGACAGACATTTCTTATTTTTTTACCATTTGTCCGGTCGGATATTTCGTCTTTTTTAACCATTTGTCATGTCGGACTTTTCTTTTTTGACTATTTGTCCGGTCGTACATTTCGTCTTTTTTGATCATTTGTCCGGTCGGACATTTGGTCTTTTATGATCATTTATCCGGTCGGATATTTCGTCTTTTTTGACCATTTATACGGTGGGACATTTCTTCTTTTCTGACCATTTGTCCTATCGGACATTTCGTCTTTTTTGACCATTAGTCCGGTCGGACATTTCTTCTTTTCTAAACGTTTGTCCGGTCGTTCATTTCATCTTTTTTGATCATTTGTCCGGTCGGACCTTTCGTCTTTTTTTATCATTTGTCCGGTCAGACAATTCGTCTTTTTTGACCATTTATCCGGTCGGACATTTCGTCTTTTTTGACCATTTGTCTTTTGGTACATATTTTCTTTTTCGATTATTTGTCTTGTTGGACATTTCGGCTTTTTGACCATTTGTCCGGTCGGACATTTCGTCTTTTTATACCATTTGTCCGGTTGGACATTTCGTCTTTTTTAACCATTTGTCCAGTCGGAAATTTGATTTTTTTTTTACCATTTGTCCGGTGGGACATCTCTTCTCCTTCGACCATTTGTCCGGTCGGACATTACGTCTTTTTTGACAATTTTTACGGACGTACATTTGGTCTTTTTTGATCATTTTTCTGGTCGGACACTTTGTCTTTTTTGACCATTTCTCCGGTCGGACATTTAGTCTTTTCAGACAATTTCTCCGGTCGGACATTTGGTCTTTTCTAAACATTTGTCTATGAAATCTAATGAAATAAAAATACTTTTCAAGTGTAGGGAATTTCCTTAATTCCCTAGACTCATAAATGATAACCATACGTAAGAAATTTTACTAATTCAAAAGCCTTAGAAATACTTACCAAAAGTAAGGAATTTCACTATGTCTGAATTCTGAAAATTCAAACCAAACAAAAGAATTTCTTTAATTTTGCGGCATCATAAACTATTGCCAAACGGATGAAATTTCCTTATTTCTGAATCCTTAGATATGCTTACCAAACGTTAGAAATTTCATTAATCCTGAAGCCTCAGAAATGCTTATAATTCTTAATAAGAAATTTCAATATTTCTGAATCCTTATAAATTCTTACCAAACGTAAGGAATTCTGAAGCCTAAGGAATGTATATCAAACTTAAGGAATTTCCCTAATTCTGCAACCTTGGAAAGGCTTACTAAACTTGAGGAATTTCCCTAATTTGTATGCAATAGAAACACTTCAAACGTAAAGAATTTTTCTAATTCTGAAGCCTCATAAAGGTTTATCAAGCGAAGGGAATTTTCCTAATTCTACAGGCTCAGAAAGGATTACCAAACGTAAGGAATTTAAATAAATCTAAAGCTTTAGAAAATGTTTTCAAGCCTAGGGATATTCCTTATTTCTCTAACTTTATAAATGCTTACCAAACGTAAGAAATTTTATAAATTCTGAAGCCTTAGAAATGCTTAACAAAAGTAAGGAATTTCAATATTTCTGAATACTTAAAATTCAAACCAAACTTAAAGTATTTCCTTAATTCTGCGGCGTCATAGACTATTACTAAACGTATGAAATTTAATATTTCTGAATCCTTAGATATGCTTTCCAAACGTAAAAAATTTCACTAAACCTGAACTCTTAGAAATGCTTACCAAACGTAAGGAATTTTAATGTTTTTTTGAAGCATTTCTAAGCTTTAGAAATAAAGCATTTTACGTTTGCTAAGTAAGCATTTATGAGGTTGGAGAATTAGGGAAATTCCTTACGTTTGAAAAGTATTTCTAATGCTTTAGATTTATGGAAATTCCTTACGTTTGTTAAGCCTTTCTGAGCCTGCATAATTAGGAAAATTCATTTCGTTTGATGAGCCTTTCATAGGCTTCAGAATTTGAAAAATTCCTTACGTTTTGGAAGTGTTTCTAATGATTCAGAATTAGGGAAATTCCTCAAGTTTGGTATGCCTTTCTGATGCTGCAGAATTAAGGGCAAGATACAATTTTGACTATATAAACCAATTTTGACTATATAAACACCAAAATGTAGCTTTTTTGCCCTCTAAAACGTTGTTTTTCTGTGTCTGTATTCATTATTTTAAAATTTTCCATATTTCAAAACCCAACTTCAAAAATTTTTGCCGAAATGACTTCAAACTTTGAAATATGCATAGATAGGTCCATTCCTTAAAATAGTACAGAAGTACCTTCTGCATTTTTTTAGTTTTGTGATCAGCGTTGTCCAATTTCCAAACCCACTTTTTTTTGGATTTTGAAATGAAAAATTGCGACTGGACAAATGGTCTAAAAAGAAAAAATGTCCAACTAGACAAATGCTGAAAAAAGTCGAAAATGTCCGACCGGACAAATGGTCAAAAAAGACGAAATGTCCGATCAGAAAAATGTTCACAAAAGACGAATTGTCCGACAGGACAAATGGTCGAAAAAGACGAAATGTCCGATGTGACAAATGGTAAAAAAAAGAGAAAAAAGACCAAATGTCCGACCGGAGAAACGTTAATAAAAGAAGAAATGTCTGACTGGACAATTGGTCATAAAAGACCAAATGTCCAACCCGACAAACTGTACAAAAAGACTAAATGTCCAAAGGACAAGTGATCAAAAAAGACCAAATGTCCGACCGGACTAACGGTCAAAAAAGACCAAATGTCCGACCGGACAAATGGTAAAAAAAACTAATGTCCGAATGAACAAATGGTCAGAAAAAAAGAAGTCCAACCGGACTAATGTTCAAAAAAGAAGAAATGTACGACCGGACAAATGATCTCAAAAGACGAAATGTCCGACCGGACATATGGTTAGAAAAGAAGTAATGTGAAACTGGACAAATGGTCACAAAAGACGAAATGTCTAACAGGACAAATGGCCAAAAAAGATGAAATGTCCGACCGCACAATTGATCAAAATAGACCAAATGTCCGACCGGACAAATGTTCAGAAAAGAAGAATTGTCGAACTGAACAAATGGTCAAAAAAGACGAAATGTTCGACTGGACAATTGGTCAAAAAGACCAAATGTCCGACCGGACAAATTGTCATAAAAGACTAAATATCCAAAAGAACAAATAGTCAAAAAAGACCAGATGTCCGACCGGATAAATGGTCAAAAAAGACTAAATGTCCGACCGGACAAATGATCATGATTAAATGTCTTTTCAGACAAATTGTCCGATCTTACATTTGGTCTTTTTTGACCATTTGACCAGTCGGACTTTTCGTCTTTGTTGACCATTTTTTGGTAAAAAAAATCGAAATGTCCGACCAGACAAATAGTCATAAAAGACGAAATGTCCGACATGACAAATGGTCAATAAAGACGAAATGTCCGGTCCAAATTATAATTGGTACAATTTATCAAAAAAGACGAAATGAACTACCAGAAAAATTGTTAGAAAAGAAGAATTTTCCAACCGGACAAATGGTCAAAAAAGAACAAATGTTCGCTTGGACAAATTGTCAGAAAAGAAGAAATGTCCAACAGTACAAATAGTCAAAAAAGACCAAAAGTCTGATCAGACAAATGGTCAGAAAAAATGAAATGTCTAACCGGACAAATGAAAAAGTATCATTGCAAATGAATACTGTAATGACATTACAATTGAAATGAAAACCAAATGGTCAAAAAGAAAATAATTAAATTCTATTTTTGGGAACCTATAAAAATCGAGGCTTTTGAAGCGAAATTATTAGCTTGACTCTTTTCAAAGGTAGAAAGAACAAATGTCCGACCGGACAAATTGTCAGAAAAGACTAATTGTCCTACCGGACAAATGGTCTAAAAAGACTAATTGTTCGACCAGATAAATGGTCAAAAAAGACAAATGTCCGACCGGACAAATGGTCAAAAAAGACTAAATGGCTGATCGGACAAATGGTCAAAAAAGACGAAATGTCCGACCGGACATATGGTCAAAAAAGACCAAATGTCCGTCCAGACAAATTGTCATAAAAGACGAAATGTCCGTCCGGACAAATGGTCAAAAAACTCTAAATGTCTGACAAAACAAAAAAATGTTCCTGCCACCGAAAAAATGGTCAAAAAAGTTCAAATGTCCAACCGGACAAATGGTCAGAAAAGACGAAATGTAAAACCGGACAAATGGCCAAAAAGACCAAATGTCCGACCGGACAAATGGTAAGAATAGAAGGATTGTCCAACTGGACAAATGGTCAAAAAAGACTTAATGTCCGATCAGACAATGGTCAGAAAAGAAATGTCAAACAGGACAAATGGTCAAAAAAGACGAATTTTCCGACAGGACAATTAGTCGAAGTTGACGAAATGTCCCACCGTACAAATGGTCAAAAAAGACGAAATGTCCTACCGGATAAATGGTCAAAAAAGACGAAATGTTCGACCGGACAAATGATCAAAAAAGACGAAATGTCCGACCGGACAAATAGTCATAAAAGACGAAATGTCTGACATGACAAATGGTCAATAAAGACGAAATGGACAATTGTTTTAAAAAACCAGACCAGACATTTGGTATGTCATACCAAATGTCTGGCCATTTGGTATGACATTTGTCTGGCCATTTGTCCATTCAGACATTTGGTCTTTTTTGACCATTTGTCCGGTCGAACATTTGGTCTTTTTTGACCACTTGTCCTATCGGATATTCAGTCTTTTTGTACCATTTGTCCGGTCGGACATTTCTTCTTTTCTTAACGTTTGTCCGGTCGGACATTTCGTCTTTTTTTTGTTAGCATATCTAATGATTTAGAAATAAGGAAATTTCATATCTTTGGCAATGGTTTATTACGTCAGAGAATAAAGGAAAATATTTTACGTTTGGTTTGAATTTTAATGATTCAGAAATATTGAAATCCTATACTTTTGAGAAGCATTTCTAATTGTTCGGAATCAATAAAATTTCTTACGTTTGATAAGCATTTATGAGGCTAGAGAATTATGGAAATTACCTTCGTTTGAAAAGTATTTTTAATTCTTTAGATTATCGGAAGTTCCTTACGTTTGGTAAGCCTTTCTTAGCCTGCGAAATTAGGAAAAATTATTTCATTTGATAAGCCTTTCTGAGGCTTCAAAAATATGAAAATTCCTTGCGCTTGGAATGTTTCTAGTGCTTCAGAATTTGGTAAATTCCTTAAGTTCTAAGCCTTTCTGAGGCTGCAGAATTAGAGAATTTCCTTACGTTTGATAAGCATTTATTAGGCTTCATATATAAGAAAATTCCTTACGTTTGGTAAGCATTTATAAGGATTGTGAAATATTGAAATTCCTTACGTTTGGTAAGCATTTCTAAGAGTTCAGGGTTAGTGAAATTTTTTACGTTTGGTAAGCATATTTAAGGATTCAGAAATAGGGAAATTTCATACGTTTAGTAATAGTCTATGACGCCGCAGAATTAAGGAAATACTTTAAGTTTGGTTTGAATTTTAAGTATTCAGAAATATTGAAATTCCTTACTTTTGTTAAGCATTTTTAAGTCTTCAGAATTTATAAAATTTCTTACGTTTGGTAAGCATTTATAAGGTTAGAGAAATAAGGAATATCCGTACGCTTGAAAACATTTTCTAAAGCTTTAAATTTATGAAAATTCCTTACGTTTGGTAATCCTTTCTGAGCCTGTAGAATTAGGAAAATTCCCTTCGCTTGATAAACCTTTATGAGGCTTCAGATTTAGGAAAATTCTTTACGTTTGAAATGTTTCTATTGCTTACAAATTAGGGAAATTCCTCAAGTTTGGTAAGCCTTTCCGAGGTTGCAGAATTAGGGAAATTAATTAAGTTTGATAAACATTCCTTAGGCTTCAGAATTCCTTACGTTTAATAAGAATTTATAAGGATTCATAAATATTGAAATTTCTTATGATATATAAGCATTTCTGAGGCTTCAGGATTAATGAAATTTCTTACGTTTGGTAAGAATATCTAAGGATTCAGAAATAAGGAAATTTCATAAGTTTGGCAATAGTTTATGACGCTGCAGAATTAAAGAAATCCTTTTGTTTGGTTTGAATATTCAGAATTCAGAAATATTGAAATTCCTTACTTTTGGTAAGCATTTCTAATTCTTTCGAATTAATAAAATTTCTTACGTTTGGTTATCATTTATGAGAATAGGGAATTAGGGAAATTCCCTACATTTGAAAAGTATTTCTATTTCATTAGATTTCATAGAAAAATGTTTAGAAAAGACCAAATGTCCGACAGGACAATTGGTAAAAAAAGACCAAATGTCCGACCGGAAAATTGTCAGAAAAGACTAAATGTCTGACCGGACAAATGTTCAAAAAAGACTAAATGCCCGACCAGACAAATTGTCAAAAAAGACTAAATGTCCGACCTGACAAATGGTCAAAAAAGACGAAATGTCCAACCGGACAAATGATCAAAAAAGACCAAATGTCCGTCCGTAAAAATTGTCAAAAAAGACGTAATGTCCGACCGGACAAATGGTCGAAAGAGAAGAAATGTCCCACCGGACAAATGGTAAAAAAAAATAAAATGTCCGTCTGGACAAATGGTTAAAAAAGACAAAATGTCCAACCGGACAAATGACATAAAAAGACGAAATGTCCGACCGGACAAATGGTCAAAAAGCTGAAATGTCCTACTGAAAATGTCAAACCGTACAAATGATCAAAAAGACAAATTGTTCAACAGGACAAATGGTCGAAAAAGACAATATGTACCAAGAGACAAATGGTCAAAAAAGACGAAATGTCCGACCGGATAAACGGTCAAAAAAGACGAAATGTCTAACTGGACAAATGGATAAAAAAGTTGAAATGTCCAACAGGACAAATAGTCAAAAAAGACTATTTTGCCCGATTTGTCAATGGACAAATAGTCAAAAAAGACCAAATGTCCGACCTGACATATGGTCAAAAAATGACGAAATGTCCGACAGGATAAGTGGTCAAAAAAGACGAAATGTCCGACCGGACAAATTATCAAAAAAGACGAAATGTCCAACCTGACAAACGTTTAAAAGAGACGAAATGTTCAACCGGACAAATGGTCAAAAAAAGAAGAAATGTACCACCGTACAAATGGTAAAAAAAAAAAAAAACAAATGTCCGACCGGACAATTGTTTTTTTTTTTTTACCATAAAATGGTCGAAAAAGACAATAAGTACCACCAGACAAATGGTCAAAATAGACCAAATGTCCAACCGGACAAATGTTTAGAAAAGACCAAATGTCAAACTGAACAATTGGTCAAAAAAGACCAAATGTCCGACCGGACAAATTGTCAGAAAAGACAATGTCCGACTGGACAAATGGTAAAAAAATCAAATGTTCGACCTGTCAGTTGTCAAAAAAGACGAAATATCCGACCGTACAAATGGTCGAAAAAGAAGAAATGTCCCATTGGACAAATGGTCAAAAAAGATCAAATGTCCGACTGAACAAATGGTTAAAAAAGACGAAATGTCAAACCAGACGAATGGTCTAAAAAGAAGAAATGTCTGACTGGACAAATTGTTAAAGCCGAAATAAATGGTCGAAAAAGACAAATGTCAAACCGGACAAATTGTCAAAAAAGACGAAATGTCCGACCGGATAATTAATCAAAAAAGACGAAATATCCCAATGGACAATTGATCAAAAAAGAACAAATGTCCGACCGGACAAACGTTTAGAAAAGACGAAATGTTCGACCGGACAAATGGTAAAAAAAGACGAAATATCCGACCGGACAAATGGTCAAAAAAGACGAAATGTCCGGCCAGACAAATGATCAAAAAAGACCAAATGTCCGACCTGACAAATGTTTAGAAAAGACCAAATGCCCGACTGTACAGTTGGTCAAAAAAGACCAAATGTCCTACCGGACAAATTGTCAGAAAAGACTAAATGTCCAACCGGACAAATGGTCAAAAAAGAAAAAATATCAGACCATACAAATTGTCAAAAAAGACTAAATGTCTGACCGGACAAATGATGAAAAAAGACGAAATGTCCGACCGGACAAATGGTCAAAAAAGACTAAATGTCCGACTGGACTAATGGTCAAAAAAGACGAAATGTCCGACCGAACAAATGGTCAAAAAAGACTAAATGTCCGACTGGACTAATGGTCAAAAAGACGAAATGTCCGATCGGACGAATGGTCAAAAAAGTCGAAATGTCCAACCGGACAAATGGTCAAAAAAGCCCAATTGTCCGTCCGCAAAAATGGTCAAAAAAATCAAATGGTCGACCGGACAAATGGTCAAAAGCCGAAATGTCCAACTGAACAAATGATCAAAAAGGCGAATTGTCCGACAAGGACAAAATGGTCCGAAAAAGATAAAATGTACCACGGCAATGGTAAAGAAAGACCGAAAATGTCGCCCACCGGACCAAGTTCTTAAAAATGTTCGACAGGATAAATTGTCAAAAAGACCAAATGTCACAGACAAATGATTAAAAAAAACAAATGTCTGACCAGACAAATGTTTAGAAAAAACAAAATGCCCGACTAGACAATTGGTCAAAAAAGACCAATGTTCTACCTGGGGCAATGTCAAGAAAAAAATAAATGCCGTTGGACAAAAGTGGTCAAAAAAGACGAAATGTCCAACCGGGCAAATGGTCAAAAAAACTACATGTCTGACCGGACAAATGATAAAAAATTTCCGAAATTCTCCTGTCACATATTTTAAGAGTTAACAGTCTTGCAAAGTTTTTCTAAAAGCTCCTCATTTTTCTCATCCCATAATTTGTCCCACCGGAAAAATGGTCAAAAAAAGACCCCATGTCCGGACGAACAAAATATCAAAAAAGACGAAATGTCCAACTGGACAAATGGTCAAAAAAGAACAAATGGTCGAAAAAGACAATATGAACCACCGGACAAATGATCAAAAAAGACGAAATGAATTACCTGACAAACTATAGAAAAGACGAAATGTCCGACTGGACAAATGGTAAAAAAAACGAATTGTCCGACAGGACAAATGGTCGAAAAAAACGAAATGTCCAACCGGGCAAATGGTTAACAAAGACGAAATGTCCAACCGGATTAATGTTCAAAAAAGATCAAATGTCAGACTGGACAAATGATCAAAAAAGACGAAATTTCCGACCGGACAAATGGCCAGAAAAGAAGAATTGTCCAACCGGACAAATGGTCAAAAAAGACGAAATGTCCGATCAGACAAATGGTCAGAAAAGAAAAAATGTCCAACTCGACAAATGGGATGAATTGAATTGAACTGAATGATTCAAAGGAGATTTTACTTCTCCTTCAGCGGGATGGTAACCTGTCGCTCTAACCACTAGACCATCCACATTCCAAAAAAAACGCTTCAAGAATATTTTCTAAAGCTCCCGGTTTTGTCATCCCATAATTTGTCCCACCGGAAAAATGGTCATAAAAAGACCACATGCCAGACAAAATATCAAAAAAGACGAAATGTCCAACTGGACAAATGGTAAAAAAAAACAAATGTCCCACAAATAAATGGTAAAATGAGATCAAATGTCCGACCGGAAAATGGTGAAAAAAGAACAAATGTCCGGCAGGACAAATGTTTAGAAAAGACCAAATGTCCGACTGGACAATTGCTCAAAAAAAACAAAATGTCCAACTGTACAAATTGTCAAAAAAGAGGAAATGTCCGTCCTTACAAGTGGTCAAAAAAGACTAAATGTCCGACCGAACAAATGGTCGAAAGAGAAGAAATGTCACATTGGACAAATGGTCAAAAAGATCAAATGTCCGACTGGACAAATGGTTAAAAAAGACGAAATGTCCAACCGGACAAATGGTCAAAAAAGAGGAAATGTCCGAAAGGACAAATGGTCAAAAAAGAAGAAATGTCCGACTGGACAAATGGTCTTTTTTGACCATTTGTCCGGTCGAACTTTTCGTCTTTTTTGACAATTGGTCCGATTAGACATTTAGTCTTTTTTGAATATTTGTCCGGTCGGAAATTTAGTCTTTTTTGACCATTTGTCCGGTCGAACATTTCGCTTTGAATATTTGTCCGATAAGGCATTTAGTCTTTTTTGACCATTTGTAAGGTCGGACATTTAGTCTTTTTTGACCATTTGTCCGGTCAGACATTTAGTCTTTTATGACAATTTGTCCAGTTGGACAATTCGTCTTTTCTTACCATTTTCCTTAAATCTATAGCCTCATAAATGCTTATCAAACGAAAGAATTTTTATTAATTCTGAACCCTTAGAAATGGGTCCCAAACGTATGAAATTTCAGCATTTCTGAATCCTTAAAAAATATTTCCTTAATTCTGCGACGTAATAAACAATTGCCAAAGATATGAAATTTCTTTATATCTGAATCATTAGATATGCTAATAAAATGTAAGAAATTTCACTAACCATGAAGCCTTAGAAATGTTTACAAAACGTAAGGAATTAAAATATTCCGAATCCTGGACAATTGGTCAAAAAAGACCAAATGTTATACCGTACAAATTGTCAGAAAAGACTAAATGCCGACCGGACAAATGGTCAAAAAAGACGGAATGTCCGACCGAACAAATGGTCAAAAAAGACTAAATGTCTGACAGGACAAATGATCAAAAAAGGCGAAATGTCCGACCGGACAAATGGTCGAAAGAGAAGAAATGTCCCACCGGACAAATGGTCAAAAAAGATCAAATGTCCGACTGGACAAATGGTTAAAAAAGACGAAATGTCCAATTGGACAAATGGATTTAAAAGACGAAATGTCCGACCGGACAAATGGTCAAAAGACGAAATGTCCAGCTGAACAAATGATCAAAAAAACGAATTATCCGACAGGACAAATAGACGAAAAAGATAATATGTACCATCGGACATATGATAAAAAAGACGAAATGTCCGACCGGACAAATGATCAAAAAAGACGAAATAAACGACCGGGCAAACGTTTAGAAAAGAAGAAATGTCCGACAGGACAAATGGTCAAAAACACGAATTGTCGGACAGGACAAATAGTCGAAAAAGACGAAATGTCCAACCGAACAAATGGTTAAAAAAGACGAAATGTCCGACCGGATAAATGATCGAAAAAGACAAAATGTCCGATTGGACAAATGATCAAAAAAGACAAAATGTCAGAACGGACAAATGATCAAAAAAGACGAAATGAACGACCGGACAAAAGGCCAGAAAAGACGAAATGTATGACATTTCAAATGGCTAAAAAAGACTAAATGTCCGACCGGACAAATGATTAAAAAAGACGAAATGTCCGATAGGACAAATGTTCAGAAAAGAAGAATTGTCCAAACGGACAAATGGTCAAAAAAGACGAAATGTTCGATCAGACAAATGGTCTGAAAATAAGAAATGTCCAACTCTTCAAATGGGATGAATTGAATTGAACTGAATGATTCAAAGGAGATTTTACTTCTCCTTAAGCGGGATGGTAGCCTGTCGCTCTAACCACTAGACCATCCACGTTCCAAAAAGAGCGCTTCAAGAATATTTTTTAAAGCTCCCGGTTTTCTCATTCCATAATTTGTCGTATGTACAACTGGTCAAAAAAGACCAAATGTCCGACAGGACAAATGGTCAAAAAAGACCAAATGTCCGACCGGACAAATGTTTAGAAAAGACCAAATGTCCGACTGGACAATTGGTCAAAAAGATCAAATGTCCGACCGGACAAGATGTCAGAAAAGACTAAATTTCTGACCGGACAAATGGTAAAAGAAGAAGAATGTCTAACCGGACAAATGATGAAAAAAGACGAAATGTCCGACCGGACAAATGGTAAAAAAAGACAAAATGTCCGACTGGACTAATGGTCAAAAAAGACGAAATGTCCGACCGGACAAATGGTCAAAAAACACTAAATGTCCGACTGGACTAATGGTCAAAAATACGAAATATCCGATCGGACAAATGGTCAAAAAAGTCGAAATGTCCAACCGGACAAATGGTCAAAAAAGCCCAATTGTCCGTCCGCAAAAATGGTCAAAAAAATCAATTGGTCGACCGGACAAATGGTCAAAAGCCGAAATGTCCGACTGAACAAATGATCAAAAAGGCGAATTGTCCGACAGGACAAATGGTCGAAAAAGATAAAATGTACCACCGGACAAATAGTAAAAAAAGACGAAATGTCCCACCAGACAAATTTTTAAAAATGTTCGACAGGATAAATTGTCAAAAAGACCAAATGTCACAGACAAATGATTAAAAAAAACAAATGTCTGACCGGACAAATGTTTAGAAAAGACCAAATGCCAGACTAGACAATTGGTCAAAAAAGACCAAATGTTCTACCTGACAAATTGTCAGAAAAAAATAAATGCCGACCGGACAAATGGTCAAAAAAGACGAAATGTCCAACCGGACAAATGGTCAAAAAAGACTAAATGTCTGACCGGACAAATGATAAAAATTCCGATTGGACCATCCACATTCAAAAAAGAACGCTTCAAGAATATTTTCTAAAGCTCCTGGTTTTCTCATTCCATAATTTGTCCCACCGGAAAAATGGTCAAAAAAAGACCACATGTCCGGCCGGACAAAATATCAAAAAAGACGAAATGTCCAACTGGACAAATGGCAAGAAAGAACAAATGGTCGAAAAAGAC
This sequence comes from Trachelipus rathkii, assembly GCA_015478945.1. NCBI lineage: Eukaryota > Metazoa > Arthropoda > Malacostraca > Isopoda > Trachelipodidae > Trachelipus > Trachelipus rathkii. The sequence continues at coordinate 7,600 of JABUQX010102841.1, read as the reverse complement.
AATATGAACCACCGGACAAATGATCAAAAAAGACGAAATGAATGACCTGACAAACTATAGAAAAGACGAAATGTCTGACTGGACAAATGGTCAAAAAAACGAATTGTCCGACAGGACAAATGGTCGAAAAAAACGAAATGTCCAACCGGACAAATGGTTAACAAAGACGAAATGTCCAACCGGATTAATGTATCAAATAACTTACACTGCACATAAGGTAATGAATCAAAAAAGACTGAAAGAAGGTCAAAGGTTCATTCAATGAACATGTAATATTATTTAAATACATAATCTCCTAAACATCAATACATTTCTGAAAATGTTGAATCTACTTCTTGAAACAAGTTGAAAAGGAGTCGATTTGTTTTCCGGTGTAAAGGGGATCATTGTGTCCTCTGGTTAAAAAAGCTCTTAAACATTATTTTTATTGCATAATGTTTCTATACTTCCCGGTTTTGTCATCCCATAATTTGTCCCACCGGAAAAATGGTAAAAAAAAGACCACATGTCCGGCCGGACAAAATATCAAAAAAGACGAAATGTCCAACTGGACAAATGGTCAAAAAAGAACAAATGTCCCACAAACAAATGGTAAAAAAAGATCAAATGTCCGACGGAAAATGGTCAAAAAAGAACAAATGTCCGGCAGGACAAATGTTTAGAAAAGACCAAATGGCCGACTGGACAATTGCTCATAAAAGACAAAATGTCCAACTGGACAAATTGTCAAAAAAGAAGAAATGTCCGTCCTTACAAGTGGTCAAAAAAGACTAAATGTCCGATCGAACAAATGGTCGAAAGAGAAGAAATGTCACATTGGACAAATGGTCAAAAAAGATCAAATGTCCGACTGGACAAATGGTTAAAAAAGACGAAATGTCTAACCGGACAAATGGTAAAAAAAAAAATGTCCGACCGGACAAGTGGTCAAAAAAGCCCAAATGTCCGTCCGCCAAAATGGTAAAAAAAGACAAATGTCCTACCGGACAAATGGTCGAAAAAGAAGAAATGTCCGTATGGACATGGTCAAAAAAGACAAAATGTTTACCGGACAAATTTTCAAAAAGACGAAATGTCCGATCGGACAAATGGTCAAAAAAGACAGAATATCCGACCGGACAAATGGTAAAAAAAAAGGTTCGACCAGACAAATGGTCAAAAACACCAAATGTCCGACCGAACAAATCGTCAAAAAACACAGAATGTCCGACCGGACAATTGGTCAAAAAAGACCAAATGTCCGACTTGTCCAACCGGACAAATGGTCACAAAAGGAAATTAGTTCAGAAAATGTCGATTAGTCAATGGTCAATTGTCCGACATGACAAACGGTCAAAAAAGACGAAATGCTAAACTGGACAAATGCTCAAAAGTCCAAATGTTTGAACGGACAAATGGTCAAAAAAGACGAAATGTCCGATCGGGCAAATTGTCAGAAAAGAAGAAATATCCCACCGGACAAATGGTCAAAATGACCAAGTGTCCGACGGACAAATGGTCAAAAAAGACGAGATTTCCGACTGGACTTAGATATGCTTACCAAACTAAAAAAAATTCACTAATCCTGAACTCTTAGAAATGCTTACCAAACGTAAGAAATTTCAATATTTCAAAATCCTTATAAATGCTTACCAAACGTATGGAATTTTCTTATATCTGAAGCCTAATAAATGCTTATCAAACGTAAGGAAATTCTCTAATTCTGCTGACTCAGAAGGGCTTAGAACTTATGGAATTTCCCAAATTCTGAAGCATTAGAAACATTCCAAGCCTAAGGAATTTTCCTATTTTTGAAGCCTTAGAAAGGCTTATCAAATGAAAGAATTTTTCCTAATTTCGCAGGCTAAGAAAGGCTAACCAAACGTAAGAAACTTCCAATAGTCTAAAGCATTAAAAATACTTTTCAAACGAAGGTAATTTCCTTAATTCTCTAGCCTCCTAAATGCTTATCAAACGTAAGAAATTTTATTGATTCTGAACAATTAGAAATGCTTCCAAAAGTATGGGATTTCAAACAGGTTTCTGAATCATTAAAATTCAAACCAAACGTAAAATATTCCTTAATTCTCTGACATAGACACTTTGCAGACAAGATATAAATTTCCTTATTGTTAAAAGTCATTCAAAAGAGGCTAACCAAACGTAAGAAATTTCACTCATCATGAAGCCGTGTGAAAATTTGCCTTTATCTGCATCATAGATATGCTTACCAAACCCCTAAGAAATTTCACTAATCCTTAAACCTCAAAAATGCTTACCAAACGTAAGGAATTTCCCTATTTCTGTAACCTCAGAATGGCTTACCAAACTAGATTAATTTTCCTAATTCAGAAGCATTAAAAACACTTTCAAACGTGAAGAATTTTCCTAATTCTTTAGCTTCATTATAGCCTTTTCAAGTGAAAGAAATTTTTCAAATTCTGCAGGCTCAGAAAGGCTTACCAAACATGAGGAATTTCCATAAATCTAAAGCATTAAAAAATGTTTTTTTCAAACGTAAGGAATGTTCTTAATTTTCTTGGCTCATAAATGCTTGCCAAACGCAAGAAATGTTATTAATTCTGAAGCCTTTGAAATGCTTCAAAAAAGTAATTAATTTCAATAATTCCGAATCCTATAAATTGAAACCAAACGTAAAGTATTTTCTTAATTCTGTGGCATCATAAACTATTGTCAAACGTATGAAATTTCCTCATTTCTGAATCCTTAGATATGCTGGTCAAACGTAAGAAATTTCACTAACCCTGAAGCCTCAATTTCAATATTTTTTAATCCTTATAAATTAAGAAATTAAGATTATAAATTAAGGATTAAGAAATATTGAAATTCCTTAAGTTTGGCAAGCATTTCTGAGGCTTCATGATTAGTGAAATTTCTTTCATTTTGTAAGCATATCTAATGATTCAGAAATAAGAGAATTTCATCATTGGCAATTAGTTATGACGCCACACAAGAATTAAGGAAATACTTTACGTATGGTTTGAATTTTAAGGATTCAGAAATGCTGAAATTCCTTACGTTTAGGAAGCATTTCTAAGGCTTCAGAATTAATAAAATTTCTTACGTTTGGTAAGCATTTATGAGGCTAGAGAATTAAGGAAATTCATTACGCCTGAAAAGTGTTTCTAATGCTTTAGATTTATGGAAATTCCTAACGTTTAGTAAGCCTTTCTGAGCCTGCATAATCAGATAAATTCTCTTCGCTAGATAAGCCTTTATGAGGCTTCAGAATTTGGAAAATTTCTTACGTCTTGAAGGGTTTTTAATGCCTCAGGATTAGTGAAATTCCTCAAGTTTGGTAAGCTTTTCTGAAACTGCAGAATTAAGGAAACACCTTACATTTGATAGGAATTTCTTAGTCATCAGAATTAAGAAAATTCCTTAAGTTTGGTAAGCATTTATTAGGATTCAGAAATATTGAAATTCCTTAAGTCTGGTAAACATTTCGGAGGCTTCATGGTTAGTGAAATTTCTTTCATTTGGTAAGCATATCTAATGATTCAGATATAATTAAATTTCATATCTTTGGCAATAGTTTATTACTTCGCAGAATTAAGGAAATATTTTACGTTTGGTTTGATCTTTAAGGATTCAGAAATGTGGAAATTCCATACGTTTGGGAAGCATTTCTAAGGGTTTAGAATCAATAAAATTTCTTTTGTTTGATAAGCACTTATGAGGCTATAGATGTAAGGAAATAAACTTCGTTTCAAAAGTATTTTTAATGCTTTAGATTATCGGAAATTCCTTACGTTTGGTAAGCCTTTCTAAGCCTGCGAAATTAGGAAAAATCATTTCATTTGATAAACGTTTCTGAGGGTTTAAAAAAGAAAAATTCCTAGAACTCGGAATGGAATGGCTCTAATGAATTATGGATTTAATGGTCCTTAAAGTTTTGTAAGCCTTCCTGAGGCTAGAGAATTTGAGAATTTCCTTACATTTGATGAGCATTTCTTAGGCTTCAGATATAAAAAAATTCCATACGTTTGGTAAGCATTTATAAGTATTGGAAAATATTGAAATTCCTTACGTTTGGTAAGCATTTCTAAGACTTCAGGATTATTTAAATTTCTTACGTTTGGTAAGCATATCTAAGGATTCAGAAATAGGGAAATTTCATAGTTTAGTTATAGTTTATGACGAAGCAGAATTAAGGAAATACTTTACGTTTGGTTTGACTTTTAGATATTCAGAAATATGGAAATTCCTTACTTTTGGTAAGCACTTCCAAAGTTTCAGAATTTATAAAATTTCTTACGTATGGTAAGCATTAGAGAAATAAGGATTTCTAAGGCTTCAGAAATAATAAAATTTCTTACGTCTGGTTAGCATTTATGAGGCTAGAGAATTAAGGAAGTTCCCGACGTTTGAAAAATGTTTCTAATGCTTTAGATTTATGGAAATTTCTTACGCTTGGTAAGCCTTTCTGAACCTGCAGAATTAGGAAAATTCCTTTCGCTTGATAAGCTTTAATAAGGCTTCAAAATTTGGAAAATATCTTACGTTTTGAAAATGTTTCTAATACTTCAGAATTATGAAAATTCCTCAAGTTTTGTAAGCCTTTCTGAGGCTGCAGAATTTGGGAATTTCTTTTCGTTTGATATGAATTTCTTATTCTTTCAAATTAACAAAATTCCTTACGTTTGGTAAGCATTTATAAGGATTCAGAAATATTGAAATTCCTTACGTTTTGTAAACCGAAATAGCAACCTTACTGAATTAAGTGAAATTTCTTACGTTTGACAAAGCATACTCTAAGAATTCAGAAATGAGAAATTCCCCATACGTTTGGCAATAATTATGATGCCACAGAATAAGGAATACTTTACGTTGTTTTACATTTATAGATATCGGAATTATTGAAGATCTTACTTTGGGAACGGATTTCTAACCAGACTTCAGAATTATAATAACATTTTTTTGCCGTTCTGGCAAGCCTTTATGCAGGCATGAAAATTAAGAAGCATTCTTTACGTTTAAATAAAATAATTTTTAATGCTTATTATGTATACTTCGTTTGATAAGGCTTTGTGATGCTTTTGAGTTTGTACGAGATGCTGAGATTTGAAAAGGGCTTTAATGAAGCTTCAGATTAGGAAAATTCTTACTTACGTTTGAACGTGTTTTTCTAATGCTTCTGAATTAGAAAAATTGATCTAGTTTGGTAAGCCATTCTGAGATTACAGAAATAGGGAAAATTCCGTACGTTTGATAAGCATTTCTTAGGATTCAGAATTAAGAAAATTCCTACAGTATAAAAACATTTATAAAGATTCAATAAATATTGAATTCAGGTTCCGTCTGGAATCGTATTTCATGTAGCTTAAGAAGTTAGCGAATTCTATTTTGTCAGAGCATAATCTAAGGGATCAAAATAGGAACCATTTCTTAGCCGTTTGGCGCAATAGTTTATAAACGTTGCAGAATTAAGGAAAATAACTTTAATTTTTTTTTTGAATTTTCAGAATTCAGAAATATTGAAATTCCCTTACTTTTAATAAATTAGTTAAAGGCTTCAGAATTTAAAAATTAATTAATACGTTGGTAAAGCTGTTATTAGATAGAGAATTAAGGAAATTTCCCACGTTTGAAAAGTATATTTAATGCTTTAGATATGTAGAAATTACTTACGTTTGGTAAGCCTTTCTGAGCCTGTAGAAGTAGAAAAATTATTTTATTACTTTCGTTTGATAAACCTTTCTGAGGCTTTAGAATTTGGAAAATTCCATACGTTTCAAAAGTTTCTTTAATGCTACAGGATAAGGGAACTTCCTCAAGTTTGGTAAGCCTTTTTGATTCTTCTTAATTAGTGAAATTCCTTACGTTTGATAAGCATTTCTTAGGCGTCAGAATTAAGTACATTTCTTATGTTTTGTAAGAATTTATAGTATTCAGAAATATTGAAATTCCTTACGTTTGGTAAGCATTTCTGAGGCTTAAGAATTAGTGAAATTTCTTAGGTTTGGTAAGCATATCTATAGATTAAGATATATGGAAATTTCACACGGCTTCATGATTAGTGAAATTTCTTACGTTTTGTTAGCATATCTAATGATTCAGAAATAAGGAAATTTCATATCCTTGTCAATAGTTTATTACGTCAGAGAATTAACGAAATATTTTACGTTTGGTTTGAATTTTAATGATTCAGAAATGATGAAGCATTTATAATTGGGAGCATTTATAATTGTTCAGAATCAATAAAATTTCTTACGTTTGATAAGCATTTATGAGGCTAGAGAATTAAGGAAATTACCTTCGTTTCAAAAGTATTTTTAATGCTTTAGATTATCAGAAGTTCCTTACGTTTGGTAAGCCTTTCTTAGCCTGGGACATTAGGAAAAATTATTTCATTTGATAAGCCTTTCTGAAGCTTCAAAAATAGGAAAATTCCTAGCGCTTGGAATGTTTCTAATACTTCAGAATTTGGGAAAATCCTTAAGTTCTAAACATTTCTGAGGCTGCAGAATTAGAGAATTTCCTTACGTTTGAGAAGCATTTATTAGGCTTCAGATATAAGAAAATTTCTTACGTTTGGTAAGCATTTATAAGGATTGTGAAATATTGAAATTCCTTACGTTTGGTAATCATTTCTAAAACTTCCGGATTAGTGAAATTTTTTACGTTTGTTAAGAATATCTAAGTATTTAGAAATAAGGAAATTTCATACGTTTGGTTATAGTCTATGAGGCCGCAGAATTAAGGAAATACTTTAAGCTTTGTTTGAATTTTAAGTATTCAGAAATATTGAAGTTCCTTACATTTGGTAAGCATTTCTAAGGCTTCAGAATTTACAAAATTTCTTACGTTTGGTAAGCATTTATAAGGTTATAGAAATAAGGAAATTTCCTACGCTTGAAAACATTTTCTTATTTACGTATCTAAAGCTTTAGATTTATGGAAATTCCTTACGTTTGGTAAGCCTTTCTGAGCCTGTAGAATTAGGAAATTTCCTTAGCTTGATAAGCCTTTATGAGGCTTCAGAATTAGAAAAATTCTTTACGTTTGAAGTTTTTCTATTGCTTAAAAATTAGGGAAATTCCTTAAGTTTGGTAAGCCTTACCGAGGTTCTAGAATTAGGTAAATTCCTTAAGTTTGATAAGCATTTCTTAGGCTTCAGAATTCGTGACGTTTGGTAAGAAATTATAAGGATTCAGAAATATTGAAATATCTTATGATTGGTAAGCATTTCTGAGGCTTCAGGATTAGTGAAATTTCTTACGTTTGGTAAGCATATCTAAGGATTCATAAATAAGGAAATTTCATACGTTTGGCAATAGTTTATGACGCCGCAGAATTAAATAAATCCTTTTGTTTGGTTTGAATTTTCAGAATTCAGAAATATTGAAATTCCTTACTTTTGGTAAGCATTTCTAAGGCTTTTGAATTAATAAAATTTCTTACGTTTGCTTATTATTTATGAGGCTAGGGAATTAAGGAAACCGCATAAATGATAAAAAAAGACGAAATGTCCGACCGGACAAAAGATCAAAAAAGACTGAATGTCTGACAAGACAAACGTTTAGAAAAGAAAATGTTAGATAGGACAAAAACAGGACAAATGGTAAAAAAAAGACTAAATGTCCGACATGACAAATTG
>JABUQX010102840.1:10000-22500 GCA_015478945.1 Trachelipus rathkii | reverse complement strand
GAAATAACACCCATAGCTGCTGTCTTTTTAAAACGCGTTATAATGACCAGAGCTGTTAACACTACAACTTCCTCACCGATACTGAAGCCATCAAGAGAAACAGTCTAACCCTCCACCTTTAAACTAGTAACGTCATAAACGTGAATTTTCATGAGCCTTTACCATTTATCATCAGGAATTTCTCGATATATATATATATATATATATATATATATATATATATATATATGGAAAAAGGATAGTAAATATATATACACTAACATATATATATATATATGCTGCTATATATATATATATAACTGCTCTATATACTGCCGCTATATATATACTATATATAAGGAAAAAGGATAGTAAAATACGTTTTTATTTTAAAGCTTTCATCATGTATTCGGAAACTAAATAATCATTGACATATAAATTTTTAGCATCGAAAATATTTACAAAATCATTGACACAGATGTCGTTTAAAAAACACTTGATGAAATAAATACAATAAAATCCACATAAAGCAGAGAACGATGGTTGGACAGCCCTAGCCAAAGTTTTTACATAATTTATATTGTTACATTTTAAAAAGGAAATGATGTAATGATTATCCAGAATAAATTTCAAGTTTAAAGAATCAATCAGGTACACATCTCCATTCTTCTCCTTGTAGATGGAAATCCAGTGTCCCCACGATGTCACATCTCGATGTGAAGTGTTGAACACGAAGCCGCTATCCTTCTTCAACCTCACAGAATCTACTTCATTAATAGCGAACACCCCTAAAAATCGAGGTTCGTTTTTAAACATAACTTTTATTTCTTCTTCATTCATCTTTAGTAATTCAAAAGCACATTTCGGGCTCTGTCAATTTCAATAAGCTGAGGGTGCTCCAGATAGACGATGACGGTAATGGATGTCTGCAGACTTCCGCTAAATGAAAGATTGAGTCCTAATGTTCCCTTCCTCAGAATGTTTAAATGACTTGCGTTACAAGCTGAAAGATCTGGACTGAGATCAAAGGCGTATAAATTACTATTCGTCGCGTATTCTTCAAGGTTCATTCCAGTACCACTATCACCGCATGAAACAGTGTTGGCTATTAAATCATGGAAAGGTCGCGAACATAGAGATTGTACCCCATTATACGACATTTCATAATCACGTCCGTATGGCTGACCATTCACATGTAAACTGACACCCCTAAGGTTGAAAGGGGCGAATTTATATGTTGATTTTTTATAATGTCCTGAATATGCCTCGTGCTCTACAATTCCAGCTATTACTTTTTGAGGTAGATTTCCGTTAACAATGTTTGGAATACTGATGCTTGATAGACCGTGAGTGAAGTTAAATACTTTGGTTTCTACTCTTCTGATTGGGTACTTGGCTGTGGTTGTTAAAAGCGACTTCTCAATTTCCAAATGCCTTTGGGGAAATAACTTCACCTTTCTAACATAGAGAAAAGCCTCTAGCAGTTTGAAGATAGGCTCAGGACATGGAGTTGTAGCATTAGGATTACTTTTTATTTTAAGTGCAAATTTCGGACTTGAACGGGATAAGCGGATTCTAGCATCTACAGATGGTATAATAAGTCTTTCCTGAGAGAATATATCGCCATTTAAACGTCCGTAGAATTCGTAAGTGTTATTTACGACTTTAGCCGCTTTAGCTACATGTGTAGCCTCATCTTTGAAGCTGTAAAAACCACATGATTGAAGATGAGACTGCTTAGCATCATCAGAAAAGTTCAGTAGATGTTCTATGTAGCTTCTATAAGGATAACTAGCTGCTGAAGTTCCGAGCGAAGTTTCATTGAGGTAAACATCAATCTGGTTAAAACAAGTGTATAGGAAGTTCGACTCTGTATACACTATGTGGTCGTCACCTGTAGGAAGGTCTGTACCATCAGGGTTTGTCAATTTCGTTTTAAAATATAGAAATACATTAGATGGATCTAGATATTGGTCTGATGTGCCTGGGATATTGAACTCTAAAGGAACGTCAGTGCTGGTGATCGAGTGTGTGGGATTAATGCTGATGAAGTTGCTGTCGCTCACGCTAATCTGAGTAGGATTCATCGAGAAGAGATCCAATTCGCTCTTGCAGCAGTCTGGACTAGCAGGATGAAGGAAATGCATCTTGTTGGTGTGGTGTTAGGCTGAATAATGAACAAGGCTTCAGATGTACCCCCTTATATACATGTTAGCCGAAAGTTGTAGTTAAAGATACCATCTAGTAGTTAAATGGTGAATACATCAATACGTTTTGTAGATTTGGGCCTTCTAGCCTTAGGGTTTTTCCGCACTGTGATTTTCTTATGACCTTTCTTCTTCTTCAGAGCTCTCTTCGTCTTAGGCTTTTTCCTATTTGTGGTGGTCCGGCGTCCTTTAACTCTAGCCCGGCCCTGCCCTGTCATTTTTCGTCTTATTTTGCGTTTAACGTCATCGAGCATCTCGTCGGAAACCTCGGCAATCCGCCTTTTTAATGAAGCACGAGGATTGGCTCCTGTCGCTATATCTTGCATCGTGTGCAGGCCTGTTCTTATGGCTTTTTTACCTAGATATTCACCCCCTCTTCTAAATACGGGGATGGCGCTTCGCAATAGCTTAGTGAAAAATCCTCCAAGACCGTATCCTCTTTGTGATCTCGATCCAATGAATACTCTTTCCATGTTTATTACTTATGTAGCTGGAGCTTCTTTCCTATACTATCTTTACACTGCAAGAGTATATCAATGAATGAAAAAATGCAATTGATTATGTCCCTTATATATCCTGCAGAGGCATCTATTTCTTGAATGAATTCCAGTAGCATATAGATGAGATTTTCAATTCTGGTTAAAAAATGTTCCATCATTTTATAGCTGATGAGGTCGTTTCTTTCTAATGTGTACTTTACACATCAATGTCCCACTTGTAAATGGGTATGGCCGTCCTTCCACGTCCTTTATATGTACTCTTATAGACCCGATCAATGACCTGTTCAGTGAGAGATAGTGCACATTTGGGAATGTTATTACCTTGCTCTCTTGAGGAAAATAAACTACCCTTAACAGAGGAGCTGTAGTGTCGCCCACATACTGGTGTTCCACTATATCAGTGTAAACATATGCCATCCCAGGATGTTTGAGCATCTCTGAGGTAATACAAGTATAATGTAATACCCTGTCTTGCTCGTCGATTAATTCCTCCCTGGTTATAGTAGGTACGTCATGCAGGATATCTAACCATCCTTTACGTTCATGAACGTGTTTCCGTTGCCATGACGATCTCCTGAGGAAAAACACGTCAATATCTCTAAGGTTAATGCCTGCCGTTGATCTCAAAGTAATTAATACTTCATCATCAGAGGGATGAATATCTGTGTTGTAAATTAGATCTCTACACATATTACTAGTCGCTAAAAGCGTATTTAAATAACTGAACATTGCAGGAACTGACTTAAAATAGGATTTCCTCATTACAATTCTTTCATAAAAGTACTCTCTCGTCCCCATAGTAACGCGGTTTAGAGCACCTGTGTTCTTCACATCCAATATAGTTTCAACACAGTCTACACTTCTGTAAACATTCATCCAGTAAAGATTATGCGGAACATTTTCCACATCTGTATTTAATATCACTTCACACAATCCTATTTCATAAACGTCTCTTTCAATGTCAATAGGGTTCAGTAACTCTGTCGTGAAGTCTGAGAGTTTATTATCAGGATGTAGATTCATCGAAGCCGAAGAAGGCAGAGTTAAATAGAAGTGGTCTGTACTCGCCATGGTCACAATGAATACTGATTAATGATTCTTAATTTCACTTGCTTTTATATACGAGTTAAACTTGTCAGGATATCCTACCCATTTAACCAAGTACTGTTTATTTCGCCCCTTTCCTTTCGAACCTAATATCTTTTCAATTTTATACACATTACTTTCAGGATTGAAGCGTATTTTTTGTATTTCCTGTTTATAAAAACCGCCTTTTATCTTTTCACCGTATAAATCCTCCAAATAATATAATTTTAAGCCGTCATAAGGGAAGTCTCGAATATTGTGAACTTTGAAAACCTCTGTAGACCACCCTGACTCATAGCCTTTCCTAAACCTTTCCGCCTCTCTGGAGACTCGCACATAATCACCTATGCATACACCTGAATTATCCTTTATTTTCCTGACTCTTCGTTGTGAATGATCCACCATCGTAGGCTTTATTTTCGACATTTCTAGGGGGGTAGATTTTATAGTTCTATGGAACGATCTATTATAAGAATGAGCAAGGTCTTGTAGTATGTCAATATACTTAAAAGTGTTCATGCGGGTAAAGTACCGGTGCATTTTCTCCTTGATAGTACGCTGTACTCTTTCAACTATAGCTGCTTTATTCACTGAGAATGTATTGTAATACCCCATGTCGTGCTCTTTAACTAATTCTTGAAATTCACGACCTAGAAACTCACTGCCTTGGTCAGTCCACAGCATTCTTGGCCATCGCTTGTCACCCTCTATAATTTCTCTCAAAGCGTCTCAGATACACTTCGTGACTTTTTATCTTTTAAAGGTTTTAACCATAAATATCTAGAATACACATCAATGGTAAAAAGTATGTATTGATACCCTCCGTTGTACGAGCTGTATTTAACCATCTCGGATAAATCCAGCTGCCATACGCTATCGAGACAGGGGGCTACGGTTTTCCGGGTAGGAAATTTTCTGCGAACAGGTTTATGTAGAGTGAAAGCCTCCTCACCTTCTAGATATGCTTTCAACTCTTTCCGTCCAATGTCCGGAAACCTCGAGGCAAACCTTGTGAATCCACCATAGCTATTAGGCTCCTTCACATCGTAATAATACTTATCAACCACTTCCTTAGCCTCCATGATGTCTACTGGCATGAGTAAAACATTTTATATATATATATATATATATATATATATATATACTATATATATATATATATATATATATATATATATATATATATATATAATATAACTACTATATATATATATATATGGTAAAAGGAAATATAAAACATAGTGATTAATATGATGAATTTATTTATTTATTCACAAGTGAGCAAATTAGAACAATGAACAAATTATATATATATATATATATATATATATTTGAATTAATATATAACTACACTATATATATATATATATATATATATATATATATATATATATAATACCTTTGCTATAATTGAATTAATAATATTAATAATACCACAGCGTGACTATGAATTAATCCATTTAAGATAGGCTTGCGGCTTTTTTTATTCTTCCTTTAACCACCCGATTGAATTTATCTGAAGCGTAGGACATGCCTGAAGGACTAGAATCGGGTCTTGGTGTCTTAGGAATATCATCCAAGTCTGCTAATCTGCGTGTGTTCAAGATTAAAGATCGGGGAAAATTTATAGTCTGAAGCTCCTGTCTGATAGCTGGCCACCCTGTTACAGCCCCTTTCTTCCAGTCGCGCGAGAGATCAGCTATTAAATCCACAATGTTTGATCCTTTAACTATCTCATCATCAATAATGATTTGTCCTAGCTCATTCCAAGTTATCTGTTCTTTTAAAATATTATAGAGAGTTAGTCCTGATTTGCGAGACCTGTTTGGCAAGCTCTCCTCTAGGATATTTCTTAAGTTGTCTTCGCACTTCACCTCAGGTTTTACTTCTTGCGGCAAATTTGTCTCCTCCACGTCAGACTTAATTAGTGGGCCCTTTAGATGCAGATCCTTGAGGCTTAATAATTTCTGCATTGCATCTTGGTATAAGATACGCTTCTCATGTATGTTAATGTCTGAATTTAATATCCGATACACCTCTTTCTCGTAGTTGTTTATCTGTTCAACTTTAGGGTCTAACAAGCTGTAAGGTAGAGTTTGCTGATGAATTTGTGCAGCGTTCAAAGGTTGGTGGTTCTCTCGAGAGAAATGATGCTGATGATTGGGGGGTGGAAATTGCAGTGAGGACTGCACTGCGTAAGGCGGTGTTTGGGTAGGCTGAGTATGGGGATTCTGCATCGATGAAGTAGTATTACACTTCATTTTCTCATATTCGTTAAACGGTAATACAGCGACCTTCTTCATTATGAAGATATCCACTTGGTAATCAGAGGAGCAATTACTGAGAAAAGTAGAGGAAGGAAAACACCGCCTCCCTTCTGCAGCACCTTCTTTTTATTTTTCAGTTGCTTTATGTTACGGGAGAGTTTTTTAATGGTGTTTCTGTGTCGACGCAGCTTTACCTTCTGAGGTCTGTTTAAAGGAACATTCCCCTTTATAAGATTCAAGCAGAGTTCACATACACACTGGACGAACTTCTCATCATCACAGATTATTTTACGCTTTTCAGCCGGTTTCAGCTTTTTAAATCTTTTTATAAGAGGTAAATACTTTACAACTAAACTACTCATTGTGCAGGAATGTACACAGTTTCTACCTCGTGCGGTAGAATGTTGGTGCGGAGCAGAACTCTATGCGTGTTCCTAGGATGAAGCTCACACAGCAAGTATCCGTATGGATCCGAAGTAACTTCTTTATATACTTTCAAGAACTCTTTTCTTGCCAACGGAAACATCTGAGATCCTAGAACATTAACCTGGCTCATATCTCTCTTTGTCCAAACAGAATCAGATACTGAGTGTTTAAAGAAACAGTCCTCATGTGCTTGCTTTGATGAAAAATGTTCTGTGTAATGAAAAATACAGATATATTTAAATGATGGGAATACACCGTAAACGTCTCAGCTATATCTTCGTTTAACTTGTGCAACATGTCGTCCAGTACTATAACTTTATGACCTTGTACATTTTCCAATGATTTAATATCGTATATCCCTTCATGGAATTCTACTATATTATTATACTCATTAAACTTCTCCTGGAATACACTATAGCACCAGATTATTTTCACGGGTGCATGCTCAAAAATTCCACCATCCTTTAATATGTTTAACAGCAGAAAGGTTTTTCCGCAGCTTGTGGGACCCGCCACCATACATGTAGCAGGGCTGAAGAACATGAATTTACCCACATCCATACTCGTAGCGTGCTCGATGTATAATGTAGCTTTCGAATTCATTGGTAAGAATATATATATATATATTTATATATTAATATAATATATATATAATATATATATATATATATAATATATATATATAATAATATATATATTACAACAGCCCCCCATTTACTTGATGGTGTTAAAGCAATAACTTCACTTAAAAAGCCTTTACTACATAGCTAGAACTTTAATAATCACAGACGTACATATTTTAACAATAAATATTTTATCATTAATTACGTTTACAATAATATTAAATATATTTATAAGGGTGTATAACACTGTTATAGACATTCACAGAAACTTCACGAAGACTCAAGATTAATACTCTGTAAATCTTTACAAATAAACCACTCATTTATATCGTTGTCTATCATGTAGCTACGTGTCTCATCAATACCATCCGAAAGCACATATGTAAAAAGCTCCCTCTCAGATATCATAGTATGTTTGGTCTCTGGATCGTCAGCATAGATGCTTACCGCCCATCGTTTTCTAAGTAGATGTATGAATTTCTGCACATCAATAGTGTCTAGGAATCGTTTAATAACAGTTTCAGAATCATCAACCAGCATTTTCTTGAATGCGTAGTATTCCTCGTATAACATATAATGAACGACTGACACATATTTAGATAACACACTCACTCTCTTCATATGCCTTATCACCCTTCCGCCTACCTCTGACATACACTTCAGCTGTTGTATTCCTGAGATGAAGAATCCATGTGAAGTACGTTCAAATACTTCTAAGCCGCTTCGTCGTTCCCATAGTCTAACTTCCACTCTGATGGTGTTCGCATGTTTAGAGAAGGTTAGAGTAAGCTGCTTGCCCTTGGATCCTAGGCTCTGGCTGATAACTGCTTTCGAGTAGTTTAAAGCCGCATTAGGGTTAAAGTAATCAGTAAGCCAGGTCTCGGTGTGTTTACATATACACAGTAATTCATCGGGACTCATGTAAACACGTCTTGTGTTGTAATATGATGAATTACTAACACACGTGAAGAATTCAGTTCCATTCGGGTTTCTTTTATATAAGAATGCAACTCCACAACCAGGTATCTTAACTTCCCACTGGATGATGTCTTGTACAGAGGTATACCTATTAAGACGGACCATTTCGAACTCCGCCTGGAAATGGAGCACTTTTAAGGTAGAGTAGGGAACTTGTTCACAGGTTGACAGCTAAAGCGACTATAGTTTGAAATGAGTTTAGACTCACAAGGGAACATATATAATTCTCGAACAAACACCATGGAGGGTGAATTGAGATAAGGTTTACACCCTCCAATCACAAGGGAACATTTATAATTCTCACCCAATCACAGCTGAGGGCGAATTGAGCTAAGGCTTACATCCTCCAATCACAAGTAAGGTAAAACGTGTGTGTTTTTACGATCTGATGTAGAGTAAAATAATAATTTGATTTCTAATGTTGAGTAAAATAATAAATGTTTGATTTTCTATAACTTCGGAGTAATATATAATAAGAATAACAACAATAATAATAATAATAATAATAATAATAATAATAATAATAATAATAATAATAATAATAATAATAATAATAATAATAATAATAATAATAATAATATAATAATAAAATAATAATATAACAACTCCTAATTATTTTTAAGAAACTTTGAAATAATTTTTGTTAACATGCGTGAATAATATAAATGTAGATGATTAATTATAAGCAGTAAAGCAGTAAAGCAGTAAGGCAGTAAAGCAGTAAAGCAGTAAAGCAGTATAGCAGTAAAGCTAACTATTCACACTGTTGCTAGGTACCCCAGCCATTGATTTACTGCTTCATTGCTTTAAGGGGTGCAAAGTAAATGTTTTAATGAAATTTCTTTAAATTTTATTTTTGCTTCAGTTGTAATTGTTTGACTCTTGATTTCTTGAGCTTAGTTGTTGTTTTGTTTTCGTTGTTGTTGTTGTTGTTGTTGTTGTTGTTGTTGTTGTTGTTGTTGTTGTTGTTGTCGTTGTTGTTGTTGTTGTTGTAAGCGTTGCTACTGGTTTAGCTGTGACTTCATGGATTGTTGTAATCTCTCTCTCTCTCTCTCTCTCTCTCTCTCTCTCTCTCTCTCTCTCCTCTCTCTCTCTCTCAATCTCAAGTGTTTATAAATATATATATATATATATATATATATATATATATATATATATATATTATATATAATGTGTATATATATATATATATATATATATATATATATATATATATATATATATTGTTGGTTTGTCGTTGTTGTTGTTGTTGTTGTTGTTGTTGTTGTCTTTGTTGTTGTTTGTTCATTTTGTTGTTGTTGTTGTTGTTAATTGTGTTGTTGTAGCGTTGTGGGTGTTCGAAATTTGGCGTCGTGGATTGTTGTGAGAAGAGAAGAAGAAGCAAGAAGAAGAATGAAGAGAAGAAAAGAAGAAGAAGAAGAAGAAGAAGAAGAAGAAGAAGTTCTACTATTGGACCGAAAAAAATCCAGAGTTAAAACCATACAATAATAATAAAATCAATAATAATAATAATTATAAAATAATAAATAATAATAATAATAATAATAATATTAATAATTAATAATATAATAAAATTAATAATAATAATAAAATTATATATATATATTTTGTTGTTGTTGTTGTTTTTGGTTTTTTGTTGTTGGGTTTTTGTTTGGGTTTTTTTGGTTTGTTGTGTTTTGTCATTGTTGGTCGTTGTTGTTGTTGTTGTTGTTGTGTTGTTCTGTAAGCGTTGCTACTGGTTTAGCTGTGATTCATGGATGATTATAATCTCTCTCTCTCTCTCTACTCTCTCTCTCTCTCTCTCTCCTCTCTCTCTCTCTCTCTCTACTCTCCTCTCTCTCTCTCTCAATTCCTCGAGTGTTTATAAACGACCTATATAATATATATATATATATATATATATTATATATATATATATATATATTATTATATATATATATATAGTATTTTATATTAGTAGTAGTAGTAGTTAACAAAGTAGTTGTTAATAATAATATATATATATATATATATACTATATAATATATATTATATATATAATATATAGTATTTATATATTATAATATATATTATATATATATTATAATATATATATATATAATTATAATATATATTATAGTATACTTATATATATATATATAATATATATATATATATATATTACTAAATGATGTAGTAATTATAAAAACTATAAATATATATATTATATATATATTATTATATTAATATATATATATATATATATATATTATATAATATACTATATATATAATATAATATATATATATATATAATGTATATATATATATAGTATATAATAATAATAAAATACAAGAAAGTATAATAGATATCATATATATATATATATACTTATATATATATATATTATATTATATATATTATAAGTATATATATATATATATAATAATAATACTAATAATTAATTTGTCAAGAAAACTACATCTTTCTTTTATTAGCCTTTGGGCGAAATCTATCGCCAGAAATATCGACAAAGTAATTTGACCGATAACTAAAAGGATTACCTTTCTCCGATTTAGCCCTTTACGCAAACCTCATTTAGCCTAATCACCTTGAAGTCCCACATGCATGCATGGAATGAAAAATTTATGTATTCTATTTCGTTATTTTTAAACAACACTTTGAGCTCCAAATCTGTATAAAAAACATGAATTCAAATAAGGTCTGAAAGGCCGCTCAGCACGGTCAGTTAAGTCCTCGACTTACCTGCCGATCACCGTGCTGGAGCGACCGTGAGGACGGGATTCGAGTTCCATCCCGTCCCATTTTATATATATACAGAGGGGGGGAACAATGAGAGTGGGGAAGTAAGGGTTAGAGAAAAACCCCTCTCCCTCAATGACGATCGAACGAAACCGAACGAGTATTACCAAACGCGCGAAAACCGGTCGGTGGCGCGCCGGCGCGCGCGAGGCGTGGCGGAGGACCTGAAAGCGGTGCGGCTGCGAAAGCTGCGACCAAGGCGATCCAAAACGCGCGCGCGCGAAAGGCAGTGCTGTGGTGCTGGCGAGACGCGAGTTAATGATGATGGAGTCATGCAACAGACAAAGGGGCGGTTGGGCAAAATGGCAACAGCTAAGAGAAAAGAAATAGCGGGGATAGAGGGGGGTAGAGAGAAAAAAAGGGGCAGGGTAACGTGAGTGCTGTGTGTGTGTGTGTGTGTGTGTGTGTGTGTGTGTGTGTGTGTGTGAATGTGTGTGTGTGTGCATGTGTGAATGTGTGAATGTGTGAATGTGTGAATGTGTGAATGTGTGAATGACACTCGGTCTCGGTGCACCTACGGTCACAATATGTAATATATACATAAGGAGCAGGGAAAAGGGGGAAGGGTAATAATAATAATAATAATAATATAAATAACACTCATATACGTACATACAATATATACAATCACGTGTACGCGCGCTACGCGAGCGTAACATCATGTGTACGCACGCTACGCGTGAGTACACACGTGTAAGTATCTATATGACCGTTATGTTCATGTGCGTATAACTTACTCTATATTGTACTGGTTACTACTAACGTTTCTTAAGGTTCTTAAACTTGATGTACTCAATGGTTTTACTTGCAAACTAAGTTTAAATGCATTTATAGTGAAGATATATTTTATTATATAAACTTGATAACAGGAATTTGAAAGTTGCGATAATAAGCAAGAAGACTGCTCTGACTTTCAGAACATCCGGCCTCTGTGCGAAGATAAAAATTTTAGTTTTATCAAGAGTTACAACACTAGAAAAGCGATTAAGAATAATCCAAATAACTTGCCTATTTTTATAATAAAATTAAAAAAAATAATGATCTTATTAATGTTGCTTATTATTAAGCAGAAATTATCACCCATAAGAAAATGCATAAAGATACATTACGAAGAAATCTAATATATTTTGTGATAGCTGGTTCTAGTGAAATGCTTATTTTAGTTGATTTTACAAGCTGTAAAAATTTCTGGCTTCACTTCTATTCGTTGATCACCTTGAAATGAAGATAGAGTTCTAATGTTGCTTATCAGTTTAATTAATAGGAGAGTGAACATACCGATACTTACAACGGATTCACAGTAAACCCTCTCTCAGTACATGAGAATTTCGCAACACAAGTACAAGCTAAATATGGCTACTCAGCATTTCAAAGATAATATCAAAATTCAAAACAAATAAAGTTAATAACAGGTTTTACTGTACAAATCGTGTAAGTTATTTTCAAGAATTTCATCTAGAATAACTGTATGTTTTGGGAAGGAAAAGAACTGATAATATATAAACCAGATATACTGGACATTAATATATATAATATATATATTATCATATTATATATTATATATATATATATATATATATATATATATATATATATATATATATATATATATATATATAAGACGCAAGAAAA
>JABUQX010102840.1:0-5000 GCA_015478945.1 Trachelipus rathkii | reverse complement strand
CTCAATGATTATATCATAGGTTCATATAGTAAATTATATTATTATTATTATTATTATTATTATTATTATTTTATTATTATTATTATTATTATTATTATGTATTATTATTATTAAGTATAGTAGTATTTAGTATAGAGTAGTAGTAGTAGTAGTAGTATAGTGTAGTAGTAGTATAGTAGTGCTCTTCATTGGATGAAATAGAACTAATTTAGAAATGCTATAATCTTAACATTAAGTTATATTGATTTATATTATTTATTATTAATATTTTAATTTAATTAAACGTTAATAATTATATTGATGTCTATTTCACCAATAATTAATTTATAAGCTCATACTTATTATATACTAAATTTCTAATTGACTACTGTATCATTTCGATATTGACATTTTTACATTCCTGATAGTCGGGTTTCAGTTTCAGTCTCACCAACACGCAGGAATGAAGTCGCTGTGACATCTCGAACCAATTAATAGTAGTATTCAAAGTTCATAGTAAGTATATATATGATCTAACCAATTCCCTCTTTTCCTTGTGCCTCTTTTTTCTGTTTCTCAAATCTTCAAAAGCATCTTCAAATATTTTATTCTTTTTTTTCTTTAATGAAAGTCAGGATTCATGAAGTAAGCGTCACTTTATAATATTCGAAGAATGCCTGAACCAAGAAATTGCCCACAGTTGATCTTAATTTATTTTAAATTTTAATACAAAAATTAATGTGTTGCAATATTCATTATAATTTTACGTAGTAAGCCTACGCAATACTACTATTTTTAATAAATGCGAAGAGACTTTAATGTTAATCGTTTTGCCAATAATGTATCAAAATACATCATTTTCACACAAAAAACAGAGTTAAAATATGTTTAATGACAATTAAATACATTATTTAAAACCAAAAATTTCGTATAACTGTACAAATATATGTGAGATTAAATTTTTTTTAAATTCCTTTTATATTATATATATATATATATATATTATATATATATATATTATATTATATATATATATATATCATATATAATATATATATATATATATATATATATATATATATATATTGGTGTTTGTCTTCCTTTTCATCTTTAAATTGAGGTTCCCTAGAAACAAATCAATTATATATATTATATAAATATATATATATATATAACTATATATATTATATATATATATATATATATTATAATATAATATATATATATATATATATAGATATATATATATAAATATATATATATATATAATATAAATATACTAATATATAGATATATATATATAATATATTATATATATATATATATATAATATATATATATATATATATATAATATATATATATATAATATTTATATATAATTATATTATATATATATATAATAATATATATAAATATATATATATATAAATATATTATATATATATATATATAATATATTAATATAATATATATATATATAATATATATATATATATATAGTATTATATATATATACTTCCTTTTAACGTGCCTTAATCCCCCTTCTCAGAGGTAACACGAGGGAAACAACAGGAAATTCGAACTTTAAGCCCTTATCCCAAAGCCTCCGTGTCATCCACCAATGTTCGCAGCCGAGTTTAATTCTTGTCCCAGGACAATAAACTCAGACTGGCTACGCGGAGGATCGAACCAGCGTCCTCTCTCACGAGAGTCGGCGAGTCAACTTCCTACGCCACGAGGATATATATATATAGATAATATATATATATATATAATAATATATATATATATAATATATATTTATATATAATATATATATATATATATTATATATATATATATATAATCTATATATATATATATATATATAAATTGGGAGCCTGACCAGTATACTACACAAGCCATAGTCCAGCTTCGATCCTAGGTCGATGTAGAGACGTAAAAGACTGCGCTCAGAAAAAAAATTTTGAGGCGAGATTGAAGACCTCAGTTCAACTACTCGATACAATTCTTTTGAAGCGTTTGAATGTTTGCCGTGTGAATATTAATGTCATCTAGCATGAACCCTAGAATTTGACTCCCCGTGTACTTACAGGAATGAGAGGACATTTAAGGGTTAGGTTCGTAGGAGGAAGAGTTTGCTGGTTCTTCGATTCCCTCTTTTCTTAAAAAGTACTGCTGAGGTTTTGTGGGTGAGAAATGGAAGCCATAGGAAGTTACCCCATTGTGAAATGTTTCAATAGCTTGTTGAGAGTTGCCGTTCAAATATTGCAGCCTGGCACAGCAATATTCATAGCGCCTGGTCATCAAACATAGAGAGAAAAATTGACCTTTGCTGGTTCAGAAATTGTTATATCCATCAGGCTCCTGGGCAAAGTATGTTTTCCATTGGGTATGTTAAATCAAAAAAGTTCTCCCTCTATGGGTTGTCGAACCCTATGAGGTTGTGCCCGAGGCCCACCCTTAAGCAGGTGTAAGTCTCTTATTATAGATGTTCCAGAGGGGGTCAAGGAAAAGATCCAAACCTGGTACTATCGGTGCAACGAATCACCAAACGCTGTGATGTGGGTTCATTCCCTTTTCAGCACAAATCGGACACCAGATTTCCCGATCTATTTGACAGAAGCATTTGACAAAAAAGAGGGAAACTGTCCTCGGAAACCAACATGAGAGTTTAAGAAACCCAGTTCTCCACGTTGTGTCATAAGATTTTTCAAGATCAAAAAAGACAACAAGGACTATCCCACCAGTCAGAAGGCTTCCCGGATGTTCATGGTCAGTTTTAAAAGGATCCGTGGTGGTTGACATTTTACCGAACAAACTGAAAGTTTGAAAAAGCCTGACGACTCTCCAGAACAGGGAGAAGGCTGAACCAATTTTCTCCCTTAATTTACCAAGTATGACAGGTCAGTGAAATTAGTCTTTGGTTGTCCGCAACTCGGCATTTTCCCAGGTTTGGAATAGGAATACAAAAGCCTGTAGTTCACATATGAAAAGAGGTTCATCCAGTATTCTGTTATATAGAATCCAGCAAAAGCGCTGATGAAAAGGGTGAATATGACGGAGCATTATCACCAAATCATGTGCTGGAGAAGGCACCGCTTTGCTATTCGCCAGTGCAGTTTGATAATCTGCAAGTGTAAAAAGACTTTATATGTAAGATGAATCTTCCCTTCATCGTGGTGAAAAGTCTGCGTACAGGTTATTCTCATTTTTTGAAAGGTTTCAGAAAGTAAAAGAACTCGAGTGACTAGCAAAATTATAACCTGCAAAAGTTGCTGGAGCAGAAGATCCTTCGGTATTTAGCCCATAACGAGGACTATAGTGAAGAATTGTTGGAGCGACAAAGAGATGTTTTCTGTGCAACTTTCCAACTAAGAAAGGATGAGTGAGGAATGTGACTGTCAAAGTTATAAGTTCGAAAGTAGTGTTACTGTTTGGAATTTAATTCGACGAATTTCCCACAGCTGCTTAAAGTAATCATGTTTGAATGTACAGGTCCTTTGTAATTGCTGTAAGAGTTTTTCATTCCCGTTAGCTTGTGACACTCTGAGACCAAAAAGGTTCCAAAGCTTACCTGTGAAGATGCGGAATGCAAGCTTCCACTGCTGTGATGATAACTTGCTGGAAGAAGTTAAAGCGAGTAGCTGCAGCATGACGAAAAGGAGCCCACTCCGTCAGCATAACGCCAGGTTGAAAATTGTTTTAACATTGGCTCGGTGAAATGTTCATTTAGGCTAGTGGGTTATGGTTACTGCCATATAAGTAATCAAAGGGGACCAGGTTGAAAATGATTCATTTAAAGAAAATGGGAGCAAATGAAATTCATCTATATTTGTAGAGAATTCCAGTGTTTATGATCCCAAGAAAAGGTGGTTTCTAGAGATCCACAAGGATCTAAACGAGGTTGATAAAGTAGTAAATCACTACGAGGCAAAGTAGCTGAGATCGATGAACAAATGAAACGTGCTGCCACTGCATGAGTTCTAATCAAAGGGACTGGAGGATAGGGATATACTGGAATTAGAATCCTGCACCTCCCTATCATCATTCTTTTTATAGAAGTCAGTGGCAAATTTGTATTTCCGGCGGTTGGGAAGAAGTCAGTTAGCATATTTGAATTTTTGCAAACATGGGCACTTTGGTGTCCATATGTTAATTTTAATAAGTTCTTCAAAATTAGAGCAGTAGCCACGACAATTCCATTGAAGAAGTGGTCATGCTACGTTGTTATGAATATTATGATGATGGTCTTTTTGAGACAATTGCCTCTATGTGGCTAGGGATAATATTGGAGGTGGATACAGATGAGGAAAAAGCTGAGACGTGGGTCTCGACGAGGGAGCAATAATCCTTGTGGTAAGGAATAGTCGTACAACAGAAATTTGGGTTGTACGACCGGTTTTGGGGGGAGTTTTCAGTGGTATTTGGGAGAGACTTCGATATGAATGCAATAAGTTGAGCTCAAATAAGTCCATTGTTATTATGTGGACTTGGTTGTTTTGTAAGAGCAACCAGGGTGCAATGTTTGGGATGGAGCGATACTCAATATCTGCCAAGCAGCAGATTCAGTGTGGATATGGCTGTTTCCATGGAAACGGAAGAGGATTTACGTAAAGATGTCATCTTTTTGAGAGGGAGGTTGAGTTCGATATTAGAATCTCTTATTACGAAAGTCTCATGTGGGAGACTTTGTCACTGAGTCATCAGATGGTTATTTGGGAGATTGTACAACTTGATTAAGATGAGAGATTTTTGGTACCATTTCATGATCGCCAACAGATCCAGAAGTTAAGAGCGCTTGCCGGTTTGCGTAACGGTCTTCCATTCATCTTCACTTTGAATTTAGTAAGAATTAGAAAAGCTTTGACTGCAATTTGTCAGAGATTGTATTGAAGCTGTTTTTTGGTCTATTTGAATAGTTCGCACATAAGCAGTGCAGGCGAACAGGTTGCAGTAACTAGCTCGATCTCGCTGGGATTTGGGGGAAGAGTTCTACTGGAATGGAGTTGTGTCTGT
>JABUQX010102839.1:0-5000 GCA_015478945.1 Trachelipus rathkii | reverse complement strand
CATATATTTAATTATTCATATTATATTAATTATTAATATTTATATATATTATTACATTATATTATATCAGTATATCATTATACTATTTATTATTATTCATTATATACAAATTCAATTATCCGTATTATGCTTCTTTTTCTCATCTATATGAGTTATACATTTGTCTTGTGTAGTCCGACTTGGTTCATTTAGAGTTTTTAATTTATACTCCTTTCTCTTCAAGTTACTATATACTTATCCTGGATCAATATACGACGCTCACTATAAAAAAATCATATGCTGTGTGATCCCGTATAACTATTAAGGGTATATATATATATATATACATATACTACAGTCATCTACCTATATATATATATATGTAACCCTAGTCATCTCCGCAGGATTATTACTTAAATTAAACATTACAAAGATATACGAAATTATTGTTAAAGAAAAAAATCCCTCAACACTTTTAAAATGTATTGAAGCATTCCATTTAATTCTTAATAAACGATTTTCACATGCGATGCACACCTCGATTATAACAGAAAAATCACATACACAACAACAAACTACCCATCGCTTCTTTCTCGCATTGAGAAGCTTTAGAATAAGAAATTATTTTCTATCGTTCATTGAGTTCATTCACTGTCGAAGCTGTGCGTCTATTCTTTTGTTATTGCTACTAGGTAATCCCGTTATTTTTAATTTTCTTTTCCTATCTTAATTTTAACTGTAATATGCGTCGGGGCCATGAATGCAGCTTCTCTGAAAATCGTCTAGTTTTCCTTTTTCTTGTATTGCTATAGTAATTATTATTATATATAACTCATATAATATATATAATATATTACTAGATCCGACAAATTACATAACATAGTTATTCTAAATTACTATTACATCATCTTTCAACTCTATACTACTATACTTAATATTAAGTATACTATATTAACGTAAATATGCATGTCTTTACGTCTTTTCACCTATCTACCCCCTCTTAAAAACTATTGAAACAAGTTGTCTAGATAACCCCTTAAACCTTAATCACTAACCTAACCTCAACTAACTTATTATATAGTGTGCTAAAGCAAGTTCAATACAACACATGAATAAATACGAATGTCATTCTTAATGAGTGTAAAGTCCGTTCACGTTAACCCTAACGACCTTTAATGCTCCAATTCCATCTACTGAATGGGTTAACACTTAATACTATATACTTACTTGTGAAGAGTAAATGACAAATTATTTTCTTAGTTAGACATAATTCCTTATTCTTATTACTTAATTTGCAGACTACGCGCCAACTTCATCAGTTACCTACATGAATAAAGCTATTAATTAATATTACTTAATGAATTTACTCTCTTTCAGATTTTGACATACTCAAAATTCAATACATCATTACGCAACTATAACTTTAGGTAAGCGCACTCCATCCACTCCTTCTTAAATTCTTCCATCACTCCTTCTAACACCATTCCCCTGCCACACCACACCTTCCAATTCTTCATAACCTCCATAAAAACTTACAAATTGAATATCCCAAGGAGAACTATAGCACATACCCTGCCTCACTCCCGCTATTAATACTAAACAGTCACTTTCAATATCCATTTTATTCTTACACACGCTTCCATTATCGTCCACTACATTACTTTTGCATTCCAGTTCAGAAAAGCCTACACCAACACCAGATTATAATCAACTAACACCCCCTGCACATGCAGAGCTTCTCTATTAATTCCATCATACGCCTGTTGGCTCAAAATCTTCTTAAAAACCTAAATATAATTTATCTTCTTCTCTCTCTACCTTTCTCAATCATTTCGTCTATTTAATGCTAAAGATTTGCATCCACACATTTTTTCAACCATCTCTGAAAACGCACTCCCTGGTACTTATCATCCAATACAGCCTGTTCAGTCACTCCGACGCCACTCTTCTACAAATTGAGCCAGCAGATATCTTCCTCATGCCAACACCTCACATAACATTTGTGAAAAGAATTGTGATGTCAAAAACGTAGCCATTAGGAAAAATTAAAACTAAAAAAACAAATATTTAATATTATCTTTTTAATTTAGTAACTTTCATATATTGCTCTATAGTAACAATAATTTTGATTTCATGTATTTTGCATTATGTATTATTTAATTTAATATTTAATATTATCTACTCTATCTCTTATATATATTATTATTCAATACTTTTATATTATTCTTATATTATTAGTTATATTAATTACTTATTATTATTATATATTGATATCATTATTATTCTTTCATTATTACTTATCTATCTATTATTATTACCACCGTATATGATATGCATTCTTCAAGCCAACTTCAATACTATTAATAGTATATTATTATAATAGTTTATCATATATATACTATATATATATATTACTATCATATATATATTATATACTATATATATATATATATATAGTATATATATATATTTATATATACTCATTATACTATATACATACTATATATATATATTATACAGAATTATATATATATATACTAGTATATTCATATATATATATAGAATATTATATATTAGTAAAATCCATAAATTAATTACTATAACTAATATATATTTATATATTATATCTAGTATATACTTACTATATACATAAATATAATTAATATATATATATACTATATACATCATAACACTGTACTTCATAATATCTAATATATATATTATATAATAATACTTATACTATAGTATACTATCCTAGTTTTGCCTACCAAACTCTATCTAATGTTAAGTACCGCAAATGAGACATTGACTACTGTTTTGACTTTATGATAATACTTCTCACAACTAAGCATTTGTTTATGCAAGTAGGAAACATTAGCATCACACAGGAAAATCGCAATTCGCACTTGCTTTAATGACGTCTAAGCGCAATTCAACCTATTATGCTTCATAAGTAAGAGATAACTCATTAGATACTATGAATCAAGTCCT
Organism: Trachelipus rathkii; assembly: GCA_015478945.1. Lineage (NCBI taxonomy): Eukaryota > Metazoa > Arthropoda > Malacostraca > Isopoda > Trachelipodidae > Trachelipus > Trachelipus rathkii. Next base: position 2,030 of record JABUQX010102839.1, on the reverse strand, counting down.
CGATTTATCTTTAACGGCCCATCCACTTATATTCACTCCCGGCCATTAATGCAATCCAGATTCAGACGACAACCTAATTTATCTTTGGGCAATGGAGAGTCGGAGATTGAAGGCCTCGAACCCTCGTTGAGACATTCACGTTTCTTGATTACAAACAGTCACTCCACTTAAGGTGACCGAAATCTAATTAACGACTGCTTCTGTTCGTGTGAGGAGATTATTTTAGAGGATATTTGGAACCAAATTTCGAATCGATTACAATGTTTGTTTTCTATTATTTAATTATTAACTATTTCTTTATTTTCTTAGAGATCGTTGAATAATATTTTCTAGGTTTCTATTTCTTATCTATCTATTATGTCTATCTATTACAATACCTCTATTATATACTTATTCATTATTACTTATATCATTACTACTACTACTATTCACTTAATCTCTTTACGTATTTATGATTATTTATTATTATTGATTATTAATATTTTCATAATATCATTATTCATTCATTAACATCATTATTATTCTTACATTATTATGTCATATTAATCCATCTATTCGATTGCTTATTCATTATATGGTGATCTAGTTATTAGTGATTCATTATTATTCATTATTACTATATTATGATTATTGTTATAATATATATTATATATTATTACTTATTATTATATTATTTCTATTCTACATTTTATTAATTATTCATATTATTATTATTAGATATTCATTAATTAAAATCATGTTATTTTTATTTTATTATTATTATTATATTATTATTAGTATTATTACTATATTAATTATTATATATTATTTTTCTATATATAATTATTATATTATTCATTATTTAGATTATTATTATTATTATTGATTAATATTATTATTATTGTCCATTATTATTGATTATTCATCTATTATATTATCATCTATTATTATTATCTATATTATTAATTTATCCATTATAACCTCATTATTATTATATATCCTATTATTATTTAATTTATATATATTACTAATTATTATCTTTTTTTTCTTTATTTTTTTAATTATTATATTCATTATTATTATTAATTCCTACTCCAACGGTAACTATTATTATTTGATACACTCTTAGATTCATTACTTGATCCACTTTTTTTTATTCATTCTTTGACTCATTATTTGATTCACTTATCGATCTATTCTTTGATACATTCCTTGATCCTCTCTTTCATACATTACTCGATCCACCCTTTTATAATTCATATTATATATTATTTTATGCTATGTAAGAGTTATTCATATTATTATATATTATTATCTATTATGTATCCTATTATTTATATTATCTATACTCTCTTACTATCATTTATGTTTTGTTCTATTAATAATGTAAGGAAATTATTACTTATTCATTATTATTATTGATGATTATATATGATTATTCCATTATTATTCGATCAATGCTTTGATCCACTTTTAAAGAATTTAATATTGATTTCTCAGTCAGTATATATTGTTTTTGTTGTTAAGTAATTATTATATCTTATTATTTGATTAATTATCATTATATCTATTATCATCGCTATTACGATCTCATAGTGATCCTATAATTATTTCGATTTATCTATTGAATATATCATTCTCCGATCTATTATTGGATTATTATTATACATTCCTTGATCCTCCCTTTCATACACTACTTGATCCATTCTTCGATCAATCTTTTGATCCACTTTTAAAGACATTACTTCTATATATATAACATTCCTACTCTATTATTATTATTATTAGATACTCATATTATTATTCATTTACTTAATATTTAAAAATATTCATGGTTAAAAAAAAATCATAATCTATTTTCAATTATTATAATTATATCTATTATTATTTTGTGATCACATCCCATATTCCAAACCCGAATTATGTATTTCGACTATATTTTTCTTATTTCAATGACCTTCGTTTTTCATACATAGGACATCACGTTTTTCGTCTTATGCTTCACGTAATTTATTTATTATATTATTATCCATTATCTTAATTTCATATTT
>JABUQX010102838.1:0-20685 GCA_015478945.1 Trachelipus rathkii | reverse complement strand
AGATATTTGTGGTCTAATGAAATTTAACCAGTTATTGCAATGAGGGATAATTATGTGCCTTTAATATGTAGCAAGGAGTAGTGGTGAAGCATAGGTCAGATATGTATTCAAGAACTGGTTAATATGCATGAGTCTGTCGTATATGAGGTATAGTTTCTTAAATTATCATAAGCTTTATTACCAGTGATATGGCATGAGAATTAGTTGAGGTGGTTTATGGCCTCCTTAATACCTATAATAAGCTGTATATCAGTATGAGAGGAACCTCAACACTTGTGCGTTGGTGGGTGAGATGAGTAAAATGCAAATTAATAGAGCAACTACCAATATTTTTGATGGAGGAAGAGGCCGACTGCGGCATGTATGTGAGATTGTAAGAATTAGACAACAGCCTCGTTGAAAAGTAAGTAGGATATTTTTAGAAAATGAAACAGGTCACTTTGTTTATTCTATATATATAGGAAGCTTCTTTACTCACTAAATAATGCACATGACTAAAAAGTGCTCCGATTCCATACGTAAGTTACACTAGAATTTAATCTCAAGCTAAAGTAGTGACTCTATAAGGTTTTCTAATAGACGTGTTTAAATTATTAATATTATTATTAATTTAATTTAATATATCATTATTATTATTTCTATTATTATTATATTTAATTGTTTTATATTATTATTCATTTATTCACATCTATTAACTATATTTAATTATTAAATATTATTTAATTAATAATTATTATATATTATTATCAATTATATAATTAAATTTAGTTATTTATATTTAATTATTTAGTTATATTATACATATATTTAAATTTATTAATATTTAATTTCATTTAATTTAATTATATTATTATATTTATTATTTATATATTATATATATAATTATTATATTATTTAAATTTATATTTATTAATTTATATTTTATATATTATTATTATTTAATTATTTATTATTTATAATTTATTATTATATTTATATTATATTATTATATTTATATATATATTATAATTATATATATCTTAATAATATAATCATATATAATTAATATATATATTAAATTAATATATATATATATAATAATAATATTAATATATATAATTATATATATATATATATTAATATAATATATATTAAATATATATTTTAATTGTGATTTAGTGTATTTGTTTATGTGTTGTTTGATGCTTAGTTATGTTGATTTTAAGCTCTGAGTGTATGTGTATAGAGAGAGGGAGAGGAAGAGGGACGAGAAGAAGTGAGACGAAGAGAGACTACGCACGATATTGAATGAGTAGAGTGGGATAGATAAGAGAATTAGTAAGAGAGTAAGAGAGATAGAGAGATAGAAAGTAATCATAGTAAGAAGTACTAGAATTTCACCCTACTATTATATATAATATTATATACTGTAATATTATAATATAAACCTATATATATATTTTGATGTATTTTCTTAAAAATTCAAATATATGATTTATATCTTTGATTTAAACGTTTTTATATTATATTTATTTTATTGTATTATATATTTTTATTTATTATTATTATATATTCGTAGTAAATATACTACCTAATACTATAAATAATAATAATACTGTTCTCCTTAACATGCAATTAAAATATTATTTTTTGAAATCAACATTTTTATGCAAGCATATATTAGATACAAATAATGTGTCATTATTATTCTACCAATAAGATACATCTCTTTCTATACCAGATTTATAAATAAAAGGTTCCGGGAATACAATAGTTAAGAGAATAAGTGCATATTAATATCGGGATTGATAACTATATTACAGTTATTAATTTAAATTTTCACTGTATATTTTAATAATATATAAAATAAAAAATAAAAAAGATAAGATATCAATGAGATAATCAAAAAGAAAAATTAATTTTGTGACAAATATAATATATATATATTATATTAATATAATTATATATTAATATATAATAATATATATATAAATGCAAATATATTATATATATTTTATTAATATTTTTATATTATATTATATAAATATATATATATATATTATTCAATAATATATATATTATATATAATTATATATTATTAATATATATATAGTATATATATAAATATATATATATATATATATATTATATATATATATAATATCTAGTAGTACGCCTAGTATAATATTGAGGGGGGTACAGGCGTAGATAGATAGCCATGGCCTACCCGTCCTACCTATATGAATTATGGACATATCCCTGCCACATGCACTACTTTCCGCAGAAACTCGAATTTATAATCTAAATTTTTAAAATAGCCATCACACAGTTATAAGGCATACCCTCACGAATATAAAACTCAATCATAAATACTAAACCATGTCCTAACTCATATTGGATCTTATATCAAAAATAGTACTGAATAATTAGTGTTTAACTAAACCAAGGGTTCTTTATTTAAGCTAAGCTACCCTAGCATTAAATGTTAGCAGAACATTACTTAATCCATCCTTCTGGTGTTTACCTTAGATAAACTGTACACATGTCCCTACGAAAAACATGTTAATAACATAAGAAGCACATGACTTCCTTATCTACTCCTGTTTTGATAAGTGAGTGACGTCATTATTTTTCTTTTTTAAGCTATAACTTAATTTATTTTATTTTTAGGGAAAGACATTAATATTCTATGTTTTATTTTTATTCCATTTTGTTTTATTATTTTTTTAATATTTTTATTTTAATTATTAATTTTGTTTTTGTTAAAATTTTAATTTCAATTTTCTGTTTATTATATTTTATTTTGCTTTTAATTTTTAATTTTAGTATTTTTATTTTAAAATTTTTTATTTTTGTTTTAATATGAAATTTTTTTCTCCCATTTACTTTTATTATATGAAATCATTTAATTACTTAACCACCTAAGTATACCTCACCCAACACCTTTCCTCAGTGATCAATTGATCAATTGATTAAAGTCATAAATGTATCTTCATTTTTATTTTGTTTTTAATTTTTGTCAACATTTTTTATTTTAATTTTATTTATTTTTTTTTATTATTTATTTTAATCTATATTCTTTGCATTTTTTTTATTTTATTTACGATTTATATCAGCTGTTCAATTGATCAATTGATTAAAGTTTTATATGCTCTACCGTTTATTATGTTTGTGTTTACTTAAATTATTTTTTTCTGTTTTTGTTTTCAATAACCCTGTTAACTTTTTTATTTTTATTTTACTTTTTCTACTTCATTTTTCATTTATTTTTTTATTTTCTGTTTATTTTATTTAAATTTTTGTAATATTTAAATTTTCAATTTTTATTGTACATTTTTGGGGGTTACAGACCCCAAAATTGGTCTTCCAGACCTCAAAAACTTTCAAAAAAGGTCTTCCTGATCTCGAGACCCCTCAATTTGCCGAATCAAGGGTTAATAGACACTGATTTTGGCTAAAAATAAAGCAATAATCATTCTGTATATAATATGATTTTATTACGATACCTAATAGTAAATAAAATTCAAAGGTAACTCTATCACTTTTGAAGCTTGACGAATAATCTTTTGTAGCTTACTTGAATGAATGAGGGAGAGGACTCACATAACGATGAGGGAAAGGAGCGTATTGAGTGACACACTACACGCACACTAGGCCTTTACGCCTATCGCCTACACATGTTAATGGTAAAATCTATACGAGGATCAACTACAAATAGGAACCCACTCCCCATGGAACCGCCAATAGGGATTTATGTTTCTAAGATTGACCGCTTCCTATCTATTCCCGAAGATATTTCGAAACGCTTTAGTAAATAAATAAATTACTGAATATTATTGTTGTTAGTTATATTTATTTATTAAATAAACAGAGAATATATTATATATTACATTATTATAGAGTGCATATATAATACTTTTTAATTTTGAGCCTTTTACTAACAATTCTTATAATACATATATAATAGGTATAAATTGTACTATATATAGATTAAGTATTACATGAAGAATCTATGTTGGATATAAGGGTAAAGCCAAGTTTTAGCAAGTATAGTGATATACCGTGGGAAATGACGAGGTTATAACTGCTTGTGTGCACCGATGTAACTAGTAGGGTGTGAGGTATTAACTCAAATTTATATTTATAATATAATTATTTTATCTGACAATTGTATTTAACTGAATATATATGGATATAATATAGCATTTTATTAAATATTAAATATTAAATTAAAGGATCTAGGTATAATTGAATAGCTAATATAAATTATCACATAATGTATGATTGATAACATAATAATCTAACTGATATCATTTATAGTGGATAGTATATTTATTATATTCTTTAAGTATAATGTTACGATTATATAGATTAAAAACAATAGTATGGTTATATTATAGAGTATATATAGTACCAAATTACTCATGTTTAAACTATATATAATATGTCTTAAAATATTTATTAAGTTAAATAAATATAATATGTATATGATATATATATAGTACGTATATGAGCTACTTGAATAATAATATTATAACATAATATAATATATACCGAGGAATATGTATACCTTTGAGTAATTAATATGTGAAAAATTACATATATATATAAATTAGACAAATTAGATTGAATTCAGTTTTAGACCCAATTTAACGAAACCCGTTGGCAATATATAATATATATACTAATAAAAATTAACATACTCAAATTTTTAATAATATAGATATTGAAGTAGGTGAAATAGTGAATGGTATCATGTAATACTGCCACAATATCTCTTGGGCGTAGCCTAATAGTATTAATTATATCCTAATGAGACGATAATTGAAAGAGGCGATTCAGACGCAAAAGTTAGGGGGCAATTTTTTAGAGTTATTATTTATTAGTAATATTTATTAGTATTATCATTATTAATATTTATTAAGTAAATGTTTCTATTTAAGAAATGATAAGGTATATATTATGTGAGTTCATATAATTTATATCGTTTATAAAATTCGACATTATTCAAAAAATATATAAATAGACTAATGCAAATTCACTAGTGCTAAATAGCCTTCCACCAGTGTATAAAATTGCTAGTAGATATGGTCAATAGATATTGAGTAATAAATTGCGCATTCAACACTACCACGATAACAGCCAATCAGAATCTAATAAAGAGATATTTACATTAACTACGGGAAATTTATTTTTCAAAATGCAGCATAACTAACGCCGAGAGGAATTACTTTAAATTATATCTTTAAATTAAAGATATATTTGGGTTTTAAGCTTTTTAGGTTCGAAAAGTCAGTAAATTTAATATTTCTGTTCTCGCAAAAATGGTTATCACCAAACATTCGTGTTATTAATTTTCTTGTATCTATACAATATGAAATGGTATTTTTTTGTGAGTTATACTAATTCTTTCCCCCGTGATTATGCATAGTAACTATAGCCCCTATCTTACAAACTCTCTCGTTTGTAAATAAATGTATGTATCCTTTGTGGCATGCGCCATAGCGAAATCGTTTGAAATTATACAACGTAACGGATACGCTTAAAAGATCTTTCAATTGTACGACAGATAGTAGAATCGCGCCAATTTTTCCCAAAAGGTGATAGTCGTGAAGAATAGCTACTATAGAGTGAGTGGAAAAGACTGGGACGATTATTCCAAGTTTTGTCTGGGAAAATGAGGATCGATTGATATAACATATCTTATTCGTTATCAAGATATGGTACTGTTTAACTCAGAAATGTTTCACTCTTCACTATCTATATTATTGTTCCTTTATCTTGATTGCTCTGCGAGAGAAATTAAACCAGATTCTGCTGATCATCGTTGGTTGTTCAAATTTTATTATTCAAGTTAATATTGGGGTGACATAAGATATTGTGTATTAAATTTTTTGTTGAAATATTCTGAATTTTGGTTTATTCTCCCCGCTAATTTTATTTAGTAGTACACTCGTGTGAAGACAATAGCAACAGAGAACAGGTATTAGCCATGGGGTACAGATATCAGTTATGCTCTCAAACCAATTGAGAATTGAGACGTTTCGCTTTTCGTTGAGGATCTCACTTGCTATGCGCCGATGATGATAATGAAAAGTAATATGGTATGAAGGCAGGTGTAACACTACTGGCTTGCAAACATCACCTCGAGAGATACTAGCCTGAGAGCAAGTATCTTTTTGACTAAGGTCTCCATGGACGTAGTATTCGTCTACTACGAGCCTGGGAACTCCTTATATGTAGTTATATTAATGCAGATCAAATAATGAAAAAATCTTCATAAAAATTTATTAGATTATTCAAAAATTTCCTTTATAATAAAGAGACTGCAATAATATTTAACTTCTAATCGGTAATATATCATTAGCTGCTCCAATTTCATATAGCCTGACGTATCAATTTACTAACGTATAAATATATATACATATTTATATATAAATTGTTTTAATCACATTTCCCAAAAGTTAATTCGAAAATTTTCTGAGGAATATAGCATCTATATCAGATATGAAATTTATAATATTTAAAACCGTACTGGAACTAACTAATAATAATAATTGCCTATATTAGGGTAATGAGAGTTCTATCTTAATTAATAACTTTTGAACTCTCAATTTCTTTATGCAGTCACATGGGCGAATAGCTATAAATATATATTATATATATAAATTATTTTATAGTATAATAATTATATAATTATGTATAATATATATATATATATATATATATATAATTTATATTTTAATAATATATATATATATATATATATGCTATATATATTATAGTACTAATATATATAATATAATATATAGTTATATTATATTATAATTAAAACTTGTTGGACTTGGGTTTGATTTGTGCTCCACCATGGCTTGGCAAAGAAATGGAGTTCACATAAGTTATAAGAGATCCAGTACCCTAAGGCTTATTTTATTGTATGTTCCCCATGGTTTAAATTTAGTAATTAATGATCTAAATGCTATTCCAGAATTTCGAAACACTTTTGGAAATGTAAAACAATTTATAAAATTATTTCGTGAAAGTACGTCAGGCAGAAATTGGGCAGCAAATATACCGATAGAAGTTAAAATTATGCAGTCTCTTTTTAAAGAAATTTTTGAAAAATCTAATAATTTTTTTGAAGATTTTTCATTATTACGTGCAATATCCAAAAGATTCCCAGCCTCAGGGACATCAAAAAGATCTGCTGAGGATTGCTTCAGAGTTTCGCCATTTACACCTTACCTTGATTCTTTATTTCATCTCGGAGTATCAAATTTCGGAACACAATATAACATCTACTTTCTTTGCATTTAGCAACATGTTAAATAAGAAAAAACCTCAGAAATTAAAAAAAAATTTGAACCCTTTAACTGAATATAAATTGACAACCTAATTGGTGAAGCAGAATCTTGGTTTAATTTTTGGAGGAATCAAATAGGGGAACAATACGATGGAAAATGAGTACAGCACATTACTACAAATCATTCATTACACATTTTTCCCAGCAATTGCATAAGCTATCACAGTACTTCTCACACTTCCACCGACTACTTGTACAATTGAAAGATCGTTTAGTACCTTACGTTGTATTTATAACGTGGCAAAGGTCAACTATTTTCAACACGAAAGATTAATGGGCTATGTTTACTAAGCATTCACAGGGGGAAAAATTACAAAAAAACATCAATTGATAGAAGAAATTATAACCGATTTTGGAAGAAAAGAAATATTAAATTCATTATTTCAACTAAAAAAGAAACACTATTTAATATAATAAGACTTCTTGCTAGTTATCTCATTTGAATAATACTTTTTGGCCCGTAAGGTGTAGGAAATATTTTAAATATTGGCTTATGTGTGGTTATCATTTATTATTAAAAACTTTAAATACACTATACTGTAAGATTATATTATATATATATATAATATAGAACTATATATAGTATATATAATTATATAATTATATATATATATTATAATATATATATATCATAAACTTGGCCCCACCCTAACTTTTGCTCTAACGGCGACAGTATATATAATTATATATATATATAATATATATATATATATATTATATATATATACTATTATATATTATTATATATATATATATATATATATATATATATAGTAGTAGTATTGATATATATGATAATATATTATATAGATATAGTATCTATATATATTATATATATATATATATATATATATATATATATATTATATATATTATATATATATAATTATATTATATATATATATTATATATATATATATATATATATATATATAATATATTATGCTCATAATATATATATATCATATAAATATTATACTATATATATCATAATATATATATATATATATACCTTAATATATAATAATATATATATATATATATTATATATATAATATATATATATATATCTATATATAATATATATATATATATATATTATATATATATATATAAAGAAACGTTTCTTGAACTACCCTCTTCCAGGTGTCCCTATTTGTGTCAATCTAGTCCCTTCATTCATACTAATATGTCCTGTTTCATCAAACTTCTACATTTGAGTTTGCCTCATTCATATACTAATTTGGTGGATACCTAATGTTCTTCTATAGACGAACATTTTACATTTATTGCTTTTTTTCCAAACGGTGCTTTAACCCTTGATTCGGCAAATTGAGGGGTCTCGAGATCAGGAAGACCTTTTTTGAAAGTTTTTGAGGTCTGGAAGACCAATTTTGGGGTCTGTAACCCCCAAAAATGTACAATAAAAATTGAAAATTTAAATATTACAAAAATTTAAATAAAATAAACAGAAAATAAAAAAATAAATGAAAAATGAAGTAGAAAAAGTAAAATAAAAATAAAAAAGTTAACAGGGTTATTGAAAACAAAAACAGAAAAAAATAATTTAAGTAAACACAAACATAATAAACGGTAGAGCATATAAAACTTTAATCAATTGATCAATTGAACAGCTGATATAAATCGTAAATAAAATAAAAAAAATGCAAAGAATATAGATTAAAATAAATAATAAAAAAAAATAAATAAAATTAAAATAAAAAATGTTGACAAAAATTAAAAACAAAATAAAAATGAAGATACATTTATGACTTTAATCAATTGATCAATTGATCACTGAGGAAAGGTGTTGGGTGAGGTATACTTAGGTGGTTAAGTAATTAAATGATTTCATATAATAAAAGTAAATGGGAGAAAAAAATTTCATATTAAAACAAAAATAAAAAATTTTAAAATAAAAATACTAAAATTAAAAATTAAAAGCAAAATAAAATATAATAAACAGAAAATTGAAATTAAAATTTTAACAAAAACAAAATTAATAATTAAAATAAAAATATTAAAAAAATAATAAAACAAAATGGAATAAAAATAAAACATAGAATATTAATGTCTTTCCCTAAAAATAAAATAAATTAAGTTATAGCTTAAAAAAGAAAAATAATGACGTCACTCACTTATCAAAACAGGAGTAGATAAGGAAGTCATGTGCTTCTTATGTTATTAACATGTTTTTCGTAGGGACATGTGTACAGTTTATCTAAGGTAAACACCAGAAGGATGGATTAAGTAATGTTCTGCTAACATTTAATGCTAGGGTAGCTTAGCTTAAATAAAGAACCTTGTTTATGTTAACCTTTATTCGTACTTTGTATGATCAATATGAGTTAGACATGGTTGGTTAGATGTTTTGTTAAATAGACAAACAAGTGTTAGTTATTCAAACATGCTAAGGTAAAATCTTTGTTAATGTTGTCAGTAGTGATGCACCACGGGAAGTGCTTTACATATAATTATATCTATATATTAATTATATAATTATCATATAATAAGTATATATATATATATATAGTATATTATTATATATATATATATATACATTATATATAGTATATAATTATATAATTATATTATGCATATATATATATATCTATATATATATATATATCATATATTATTATATTATATAATATATATATTAGTATATATAATATATATATTATATTATATTAGTATATTAGTATATATAATGATTTTAAAATAAATAGTTATATAATATATATATAATATATATATCTATATATATATATATTATATATTATTATTATATATTATTATATATACACTATATATATAATATTAAGGAATGAAGTCTGGAGTAAATAGCTCTATAGATATATATATATATATTTATGTTTATATAGTATATATATATTAATGATATATATATAGTTATATTATAATACATACTAAGAGTCTATTTGACGTAATGATAATGATATCTATAATATATAACTATATATATATATATAATATATACTATATATATTATATATAGAATATAGTTATATATATAATATATATATATATTATAATATATATATACTAAATAATAATAATAATAATCTAATATATATAATATATAAATAAATAATAATCATAATAATAATAATATAATATATATTAATAATATAATAATATAATAATGAAATAATAATATAATAATAATAATAACAATATATAAATACAATAATAATAATAGGCTCATATCAATAGATGCTCATACTTTAGAATGAAATCGATCAGAGAAAATAATGAATAATAATAATATAATAATAAAATATATAATAATAATAATATAATATAGAATAATTAATAATAATAAACGTCTTGAAACCTTGAGTCTCCTAGCTTCGGATATTCTGTGACTTAAGATCTTTCTTCCTTATACTACTATTATCTTGTGTTTTTCTACTGCTCTCCTAATAGAACAGATTTTCCGGCTCTTTTTAAAAATCTTACTACTTTTCACGAGGCTGTTGCTACTTCTCATCCAAATGCCGAAGTCCTCTACGTAGGGGACTTTAAAGTATACCCCACCGAGTGGTTGGGTTCCTCTCATACTGATACAGCTGGTAAGGAGGCCAAAACACTCAACATTCTCAGCCACCTGGAACAGTTGATTAAGGAAACTATACTCATACCAGACCGTCTTAACCAGTTCTTGAACATTCTTGACCTATGCTTCACCACTACTCCTTGCTACAAAGGCACAATTTCCCCTGCAACTGGTAATTCTGACCACAATCTTGTAGCTCTTAATTATAACACTTTCTCTTCGCTAACTACATCATGCCCTAAATGTTCTTTCTGGCACTTTAATCGGGGCATTGAGTCGCTTCTTTGCTACCTACCTTTGGAATGAATCCTGTTTGGATTTTGAGAACGCTTCGGGGACTGCTGAAAAAGTAGGGTCCCTGATCTCCAAGAGAATGGGCAGGTTCATCCCATTTTCTACCAAATCTTTTTCTCCTCAAAATTCTTGGTTCGATGGCACCTGTTCTCGTGCTCTTCAGAATAGAGACAATGCCTATAGGAATTGGACAAACTCTCCTTTTCCTATCACTCTTGTTAATTTTTGCTCAACTCTGAATCGTTGCAAAGATATTATTAGATATTAAAAGCTTGTTTTCACCAAATGGAAGTACGCTGACCTCCTTGGATCTCCTACAGATAAAAGTTTCTAGCCCTTTGCCAAGACATCACTAATAGCTTCTATAAATCTGCCGTTCTTCCTAGTAATCGTTCTGACAGAGCTGTAGCTAATATTCCATCTGAAAAGGCTAATCTCTTGGGCATCCTTTTTTCATCTAATTCCACCCTGGACGATTCTGGCAAACCTCTTCCTACTCCTTCTACTCTCATGTGTCTCATGACTCTTCCTGTGATTACACATGACCGAGTTCGTAAGATGCTGAGATCTATGAACGTCAGGAAGGCTAGTGGCCCGGACGGTATTCCTCCCCGTCCGATTTTAGTCTAAATGTCTTAATTCGGACACTTTTTCCTGAGTGCTGGAAATGAACATATGGTCAACCAATCCCGAAGAGGGGTAACCGTTCTGATCCTTCTAACCATCATCCTATAACATTCACTTGTATTCTGTCCAAAACCTTTGTAACTTTTCTCAACTCATATTTACTGGACCATCTGTAATCTCATTCTCCTCTTTCTGATCACCAGTAAGGTATTCGATGTCAACTGATGACATTCTTTCTTATCTTACTAATTTATAGAGTTTTGCCCTTTGGGACTATGGTGAGTCGTATGTGGTAGCACTTTCCATATTGAAACCCTTTGACCCGGTATGGTATGCGTCGCTACTCTTCAAGCTCCATTCTTTTGGGCTTCCACCTTCTCTTTTCTCACTTATGAATATTTCTCTCAGATCGCTTCATATCAGCTTTTTGGTGGAGCGACCTCTTCTTTCTTTCCTGCTAAGTGTGGCTTTCCTCAAGGTTCTGTTCTATCTACAACTTTATTTTTACTTTTCATTGGCGATCTTCTAAGCTACACATCTAACTTTCTTCATTCTTATGCAGATAACTCAACTCTCCATTCTTCCACTCATTTCAAATCTGCTCCCTCATTGGCTTCAGCTTTCCGATTCCATTATTGCCAGCTGGATGGGATTTCTCTGTGTGCCAGCCTCAATCTTGTGAAGTTTAATTTAAAAACTCAACTTCTTTACATCTTCCTCCCAAAAACACCTCCCAAATTTCAGATCTTTTTCGATGGCTCTACCCTCTTACCTGTGGACAACATAAATATTCTTGGTCCGAACATAAGCAATGAATTATCTTGGAAAACATATCACAATGATTGCTAAGGTGTCGTTAAAAAAGGTGAGAATTCTTTTCAGATTGAGGGAATTTTTTTTATATGAATAGTTACTCCAATTATATAGGGGTCTTACCCGCCCTTGTATGGAGTGATGTTTCCACATTTGGAGGAGCTCGGTTTCCTCTCTTCTTTTGGATAAGGTTTAGGCTAAGGTTCAAAGATTAATAAAGTGTCCCATACTTTGACTCTCAATCTCTGCGACATGACGTTGATGCACTATCTCTTTACTATAGGGACAATAACGACAGGTACTCGAGGAAGTTGACTTCACCTTCCTTGCAGTTTCATCAGTAAAGCCCTTTGGACGTTTCTTCTCTAAAATTTCTCTTATTTTCATAGGGTTCCCTTAGAGGGATGAAAATCTCAAACTCCGTTTCACCGAACTTGAAAACCCCTTTTAGACACGTCACCTATCAAGAAGTAAAAAAAAATTACCGCAGCTTCCCGACTCTGGCTCTGATTAGTGTTGAAGGGTTAAATAACTCTTTATTTACATTTATTTTTCTTTTCGGTGGCGGCGTATATATGGACCCTACTTTAGGGTCTGCACTCCTTCCGGGTGGTATGGGGAATCGATTACCTCTTCAGTATATAAAGGACATGACTCTGGAGTTGTTCAGGTAGGGATTGGAAACCTCAAAAAAAAATTGTTGGGGGGGAAAAAATTTATCCATGAAACTCTCCCATAATTAATATCAATTATGGAAAATTATAGAAAATTCTTGCTGAGCATGGAAAAAAATATTATTAAATCCTGATTGTGTAGAAAGATGATTTAAACTTCGATCTTTGGGTAATAGACCATGACAAAGACAGTAAAACCATGAGAATATTAACCCCACCATTTGAACCCCTAAAAAGATATTCTATAAAATTCGTCCCAATTTGGGGCTACAGACCCAGAATTAAGGTTCGAAACCTTCGAAACGTTCTCAGACCTTGTAAATCATCATAAACGATATTCACGACCTGTAGAACCTTCAATTTGGCGCATCAGGCGGTAAAACATTTTCTGGAAAAAGCATTAAATTCTCGTCTACAGACGAATATTCGGCACCCAGCGAAGCTGCTTCCTACTGTAAACTGCTCCCCTTCTCTTATTTCCTATCACTTCAGGCATAGAAACTTTCTTATCCAATCTTTCATCATTCATTCCAAATACAGATTTATTCCATTTTAGTACTACCTCTTAATTTGTTCTTTCCACTAGGCATCTATCCAAACAGCTTATCCTTGCATTTCTAATCTCTTCTCTTTATCCAACAAATTTCTAGTAAGCTTTTCATTCTCTTATTGTGAATTCCTCTTTCCATCTTCGAATTCAATGACCACGTTTTACATTCATACCCCTCACTTTAAAGCTTGATCTGAATAACATAAATACTAATATATAGACATATAAGAGCATACTACACCCCTCAAACCATTGAATGGGCTCGACTGTGAGTGGGTGGGGGTGACAACTGTTAAAAAAATTCCTTAATAGGTAGCGTGAAATAAATAATAATACATAATAATATATACCAATACACACATAACATATATAATACACAACAACTTACATATAACACACATAGAACAATAATGTTCGCAACCACACATACTTTCCCTATTCAAACCTATCTTAACCTTTAGAATATCTAGCACTACACACACAACTAAATCTACCATAGCTCTCTACCACAAGTCACTCATCAGAATTGCCAAATCTTTCTATCCCCCTCTCATTCCCTAATACAACACACACAAACACATTCACACCACACCCCACTCATTTTCAACGTTTCCTTCCATCTTGTTCAGTCACAGCCTGCCCAAATCAACTTGCCTTATATAAAAATACAACATCACTCCTCTTCTACTCAACATTAATTCCGACATTCCATTATCCATACGATTCATACAATTTTCGCCGAAAGATAGACCGTGCGCTTACGCATTCTCGACCTTCTACTACAATTCATTAGCATCCTGGCAAACAGATAAGTAATAGTGGGCCCTAACCAAACTTACCACCAATTCAATATAAGATAGCCAATTCTAACGACCGCCATACTAGACTACGGCAATTTCTCCCCCACACATAGGATATAAGGATTAGGGATAATCGCTAACGATGTATTCTGAGCGGGTCAATAAGATTTGTAATATGATGTAGAAAGTAAGATATTGTCTCTAAGATGTGATCTAGGAGGAAAGTGTGATTATGAACGCAGAAACAGAAAGGCGAACCATATAGAAGACAACATACATCCATACCATATCAAATGAATATATATATTATATAATATATATATATATAATATTATAATAATATATATATAAAATATATATATATATATATATAATATATATATATATATATATAAATATATTAGTGAAATTTTCATTATTATCCAAATTCTTAATATTTGCTTAATTAATAGCGGCCAAAAATTGACGATGACGAAATGAAAAAAATATCCGATTTTGCCGATGACGATGACGATTATCTTTAACATACAAACAATAAAATTATATATATATATAATAAAATAAATAAATAATATTATTTATATTATATATATATATATTATAGTATATATATATAATAAATATAATAATTATATATATATATATAATAGATATATATAATATATTATATAATAATTCGTTTCTGTTTTGTATCTGGCTCGAAACATAAGAAATGCCGAGTTTAGACATAACATACAATACAGAAAAATCGTAAGAAATGCTACCAAACATTAAAAAAAAAACCAAACAAAAAATAGAGAGAGAAATAATTCCTCATTTCTGTAAAGTTTACTATTTGCTAATTTTGCAATGATTCACTATTAACGAAAAAAGATAAACAAAACAAATTATCACAAATTGAAACGTGAAATTGATGAATTTTCGTTTATTTTAAGCATCTTTTAAATCCATTTTCTTTCTAAATAGACAAACATCATCAAAATAGTTGATCAATTACCTAAATAAACACATATGATAATAATATATAATATTACCTTATTCCAAAACCACGTACTTCATCACAATAGAATATATACCTATATTTAAAACAAAAGTAAGTCTAGCACGAAATCGCCAACGAAATAATATAACAATAATAATAACAATACAAAGAGCTGTGAACATATTGAGAATTTGGTAATGCAGACATGAAAAATATCGCAAAAAATCTAATTAAAAAGTAAAGTAAATTACTAAAATTCATTGCTATCGTAAACGCTTCGCTATTGCTACAATCAGATAAAGGAGATATACTAAAGAGAAATTAGTCCCAGTAAATATTATGTCGGCTTGCTAACTTTATTTATCGCAAATACACACAACACAAATAATATATAACATATGCAATATATATATATATGTTTTTTAATACATAAAATTGCGGGTCTAAGATCCCGCAATACACAAGCCTTTGCTTTTTGTTCCTGATTGGAAGTTTTCCACGAAGAAATCACCTTCTCCGTAAATTTTCTAGTATACTATATACCATACACATATATACATATGATTACTCTTTTCTCGATAACACTTATCCCTAAAATATAGCAGTATGATGTCCATAACATACAAACTGTTTGCCTCGTTCCCATAACATTGACGCCCCTTTTCAATGATCTTCACTTTCAGATTAAAACATTTTAAACAAAAACTTTCCACCATTCCAAGTTTCTTATATCTTTTATTAACAACAATCATTATGACAAGATATATAGTAAATGTCAATTTTAAACTCCATGAACTTGAGGTCACATATCGTTACAAATATAAATGTGTCGACTGTAACATCGACTATGTAGTCAAACTTTCCAATAACTAACATGCCGAGCCTTCACACATTATACACCACACAGACTGAGGAATGGGTTGACAAGAGAGAAACTTGAACAACAATATACAACTTTTTAAATAATTCTCCATTTTTCAATACATAATAATACAGATAATAAAATTTGATCTTTATATATAAAAAAAACATTTAAACCTTACACTTTAACATCCATAGGATTCTTTGGCACTCCTGAAATAGCCTGAATTTCGTGCAAAAACTAAACACGATTTCTTATGAGTTACTTTTGTTTTGCAAAACAATTGAATTAGATGCTGTGATGGAGCCTGTTGATTTCCGATAAACAGAAATAAATAAAAAATGTTTATATTGCCAAAATCTTAATGATCAACTATTGTGATGAGTTAATCGTTGAAAGAATATACATATATAGATTATAATACAACTAATACAAAAAAATTACGCGTTGTAGGCCCTACACCGCCGTCATTTTGTTTGAACATTTTCAGATAACAAATATACATATAGCAACACAAAATAACATATAGTAGAATTACGGAAATTCTTACGTGAAAAAGCAATTTAATTAACAGATATTTTCGCCATAAGATTTAACACAAAATCGGACGCAAACTCTAGCAATTTCTTACGTTTCGTAAGCACAAATGCAAAAGCCAAAACACCTATATTAATACAGTAGGTCAGATAGAAACGGAAATTATCAGACAAATTGCCGATATATATATATATTAGGATGTACCGATACCAGAAAAGAGGCCCGATAACGATACCGATACTCTATTTTTTTAGGTGAAGATACAATATACATACTTTAATTAATATAAAAATACACAGAATAAGATAAACATTTGTGCACTCAGGCGCAACTTCAAGATTGCATTCCTGTACAACAATACTAGTCATATATTTCATATTGGTTGTCCCAAGTATATTTATTTTATATATAAATAGAATAATGAGTTATAAAAGAATAAATAAATTAAAAAAATATAATATTAATAAACTTTTTTAGTTGTGTTATTTAAAAAAATTCCATTCCATTTTCACAGTAAGTATTTTTTACAAAGTTAGCTACTATGCTTTTATGTTTTAACAAATTACAATTCAGAAAATTCTTTAACTAGCTACAATATATAAATAATAATAAATAAAACCCAAAAAAGTAAAATAAAAAACAACATATTATCTCAAACATGACATAATAAAATACTCTTTAAGATAGATATCATTCAATACTCAAATTCAAAATCACAAATTGCTACTGCAAAAACATAAGCTTCCCACATAATATATAGCATATAACACTTATAATAGATATATAACATATAACACACACCACACATATACACATCATCATACAACACAATATAGACATTATAATATATACCACACTAAATAAAAAAAATGAAAACCTTGGCCCATTTTCATCCCACCGCATGAAAAGATTCTTCTGTAGGCGCATCTCATTTTTCGTAAGCCTCATCTCCTCTTTCACAAGCTGATATAATAGAATATACACACACATATACATATACTACCCCCCTAAAAATAAACATAATATACATACTTTCCTAGCATACTTTCAGTTTTTCCGATGAGTTCCCTGTATAATAATAACAAATTTGAAGAAACATTGCCTTCAATGCAATTTCCGCCATGAACTTATCAAAGTCTAACAATAATACAATAAAAAAATTACCATCTTCAGCTTTTATTTGCTGAAAAGCCACCCATCATCACTATCAGTTGCTTGTTGCCCAGGGTTGGATTCGACGAACTCTCTGCCTCTTTTTTTTTTTTTTTTTTTTTGTCAAAGCGCTAAAGCTCCTCGGTTATGCTATTTAATGCATTCTAGAAGTGGTCACCGTCGGAGATGCCATTCTAGAAGTGGTTCACTAGCTTAAGGAATTCCTTATAAACCTTTTATTATTTATATTTAATTACAGTTGTCACCGCCCGCACGGCAGAACCCTATTTCAAGAGTGGGTGTTGAACGCCTCAAAAATCCATCTACGCAAATTACGCAATAAGCACAGACAGACACATACAATAGAATAAACATAATAATACACACAGAACAGAGGTGGCAGGAAAGAAAGCACCGCAGCGACCAATCTGGAGTTACTAACATCAACACAAAAACTCAAAAACATACATAACACACACACAACACACACATATAAAATGCCTACCGAGGGCGTCATAAAGAGTGGTGGTGGTCGTACGCGAAAAAAGTGAATAAACACACATACGAGCAACAACATTGCCTCACAGTACCTATAGAAAGGGAATAAACGCACCAACATCAACAAAACAACAAAATATAAATGTAAAAGTGAACTAGAAAGTACCAGACAGTTTATAAGTATTTGACCTTTGACTCGACCCTATCCAAAAGCGATGAAAACCAGAGCCCCCGCCCCCACAGATAGGAGAGCAATCTCATACAAAAGTGAACAACAATATAGGTGGAGTAACGTAATACATACAAACAAACACAATAACAACAACAAGAATATAATAATGTAGCCCGCCCTAGCAACCACTGCTGATTTTGAGGTTTTCAAAACATTTTTTTGTTAAATAATAACACGTTAATGTAAAATTAATCACAGGAGAGACGAGAAAGACAATAAAAAATATATAGTCTGCCTACCGGATAGTACATAACCCAGGGGTGGTTAAAAAAAAATATTTACGAAGACATATTCTATCTCCTGAGAATTGAATCGCAAGGTTAAAACGAGAGCAATTCTAGAAGTTAAAAGAGGAAGACCAGAATTGATATGAGTTGAAGAATAAGAAGTAAGTCATCGACATATGAGGCGATAAGTTAGATGTGCGGGTAGAGAAGATCAATAATGATAAAACAATAAAGTAGGGAATAATAAACAGCCATTTGAACACAAACATATGACAGAAAAGAAGTTGCCCCACAAACAACAGCACATTGAGCAATATAAAGAACATAAAATAAGTTGGAAACAGAAAAAAAAAAAACCAAGGAAAGAGCTTGGAGACAGTGACGCGCTGCCATACCCGGTCAAATGCTTCGGATATGCTCAAGCGCCACCACACAAAGTCTTCCCGTAGTTCCTACAAAGGCGGAAAAACCATAAATCTGTTAATAGAAAAGTACGCCTATCGCCAGGTAGAAATCTCGCGCACCGAAAGCCGATACTGGTAATCCAGAAAAGAAAGGAAAGAGATTCCAGATGATCAAAAAAGTGAGAAGTTGAGAAGGGTTTCAAATCCTTGGATAGAATACAAGTGAAGCTATACAATAATAAACAACAACATACAAATAAATATAAAAGAACATAAATAAAAAACACACACTGAGAAATGCAGTATTGGAGCATAGAGAATATAATACATAAGAAGTCAGCACGGACCACACTTCCTCAAAAACTCGAAAAGATGCTAAAAGACATATACAAGTAATTTGAAATACATACAGACACAAATACAAATAAATAACACAAACAAATCCTTCCTGAGAGAGAAAAGAAAGAATAAACACAAATGACCGCAAATAAATTAGAGGAAAAATAAGGAGCCAAAGAGATGATTGCCTTTCAGAAATAAATACAACAAGATCATACGAGCGAATAAGAGGAGGAAAGAGATGATATACAGAGATATAATAATATAATTGTTCCAGAGCCAGAGAGATTTAGTCAGTAGGAGAACACAACAAACATTTTCGTTTAATGAAAGTGCGCCTTTGCTCGTCGAAGGTATTCCTGCAACGATCATTTCTAGCTGATAAAAAAATTGGCAAGAGTATAGGAGAACGAGAATTTTTCACACCCCCCATAAAAAATATATCATAACATAACCTGAAATGGCCAGAGGAACACAAACAAACAAAATCGACCATGGATTTGAAAAAAGAAAATAAATAGTCAATCCAACTCATCCCATTAACAATACAGTTCCCACTTTATCGGCAGAATCTGAAACGTCTTAAGAGTCAAAGCAGTCACTTCCATTATAGTTAGCGTAGAACCAACGCAATGCCCCCCAATCGGCCGATCAAAAAGATACAGAACACAGATTATTTCTGTGTGAGAAAAGATGTTGAGACCAGAAAGTATTAAAATTTAAGTATTATAGGTTTGGTCAGAAATTACATAGGAACCGAAGTGATGAATAT
>JABUQX010102837.1:0-10000 GCA_015478945.1 Trachelipus rathkii | reverse complement strand
TATTATATATAATAATATATATATATATAATATATTAATATATATATATATTAATAGTATATATATATTAATATATATATATATATATAATATATAATATTACGATAATGTATTTTAGTACCAAACCGATAAAAATAAAGATTTTTTCATGTTTTACTATTTTATTTTATTAATTTAATATTTAACTAATAGACTCGGGTAGTACTATGGTATATTTATTATATATATATATAATTATATTTATTATAATTATTTAATATAATATATAATTATATAATATAGAGCTATTATCTTTTAATATTATTATTATTTAATTATAATATAATATAATGAATATAATAATTAGTTTATCTAGTGAATATCATATTCAAACCACAACAGTCTTACAAGACAGAGCCTCTTTCAGGGATGGTATAGAGCGCGAATGTATAATAAATATAATGTTCTATATCACATAAAAAAAACACAGCAGGATAACAGGTAAGTATAAGAGGCGTGACTTCCGCCATCTAACGACAAAGATGTGTGAACTGGAAAGAAGGATAAGACAACACCAAACGATTAGACAACAACACCTAAATTTGATACAGACGTTCCATCTATCACGGAATTAACAGAGTTAATGTGATCAAACACTGATCACTTGATTAGCACAAGCGTGCGCTTAACTAGAGAGTCTCACGAATAAGGTGGTTGATATATTAATACGATTATATTATTATGGTCAGTTCTCTGAAAACAACTTGCCACTTACTCAGTACCTTATAGTAAAAGATAAATAAGAAGCAGTACTAACGTTACTTCACAAAGAATTAAGAGGTCATAAATGAAATGGGAATAAGTTTTAAATAAGAAAGTATAGACGGTTTATAAGCCTTGACCTTTGAGTCGACCCTATCCAAGAGACGGGTGGAACATGAGAAACCCACTCACACCCTCCTCCATATATGAGAGCAATACTCCATACAATGACGGATGAGACCCTGTAAAGTTGGAGCAACTGAGTTAGGTGTGTGTATATATATATATTAGTTTGAAGAGAAGATTTGTAGGAAGATTATAGTCATGTAAAATTAGTTGAATTACACTATGACTGTATGTAAGTAATCACTCACTGGAAATCTCAGTGTCTCCAAGTAATATAGATTATATATATAATAAATTCAAAAATGAAAATGATTCAGGGAGAATAGAATTAGGAAAGATTAAGCACGAGAAGCAACTTGAAGCAAATAAAGTAGACAGATTGAAAAGGTTGGAAGAATGGAGGATCGAGTCATCTGCATATGGATAGGTTAAATCACAAGTAAGTTAATATATATATATATATATATATATATATATATACTATATAATAAATAATATATATATATATATATATATAGTTTAAGTGATGACGTTTTAACAATTTGTGTCAAGTACTGCCTGCTGCCCTATTTTTTCATGGTGTAGAAACAGCTGAAAAAATTTAATGAATTAATAAAAATATAGTAGTGAGATAAGGCAAAACCCTGAGGAACACCACTAGTAACGGAAAAGGAAGAAGAATAAATCGCCCAATCAACAACAGCTGATATGGAATGATCAGAAAGAAAACTAGATATAAGAAAACAAAGAGAAGAAGGATATCGGGAGTGAGGAGGGAAGCAACTCTGAAGTATATATGCAAAGTTGACCCTCATCATACCCGGCTCCAAATGTTCTTGTATAAGTTCTACTGCGCACCACAGCATGAACTTTCCACTAGTTCATCTAACGCATACACATAATACCGGTTACATGGGTAAAAAGTTAATGATCTTGAAAATTAAATGAGGATGTAAGTAATCAAGTGAATAATCACTGAGGTTGAGGATGGGCTATAAAAGATCTGTTAGACTAAAAGCTAAGTTAGCAGCCATACGGCCGAATTTAAAAGTCATCAGACAGCTTCCTTTTTTCAGAATCTCATGAGTTGTTATATCGCTTTAACTACTGAGGAAAAGTGCTATTTATAGGGTTATTAAATTACGGTATGTGAAAGTATAGAGATTAGTGATAATCACGCCTCGCCAATACTTTAGAAGCACACTCCCTTGTATTAACTGTTTTGGTATGGAAATAACATATGGGCCGTTCTCTCCAAAACGTTACAGTAAAACAATTTTAGGAGTCCGAATCACCCTATCAAATGTAATCACAGGTAAGGCATTAGGACGCTGTAAATGAGTGTAGTGAGGTTGAATTGGCGTTCGTAACCGTATAATATGGATATACTCATGTTATAATATATATATATATCTCTATATATATATATACTATTATATATTCTATATATATATTATTATAATATATATATAATATATACTATATATTTAATATAAACAATTATGTTTAGGTTAATAATTATCGAATATTATTACGCGGTATTACATTATACATATATATATAATATATTATATATATATATATATTAATATACCGAATGGAAAAATAGGTTATTAGTATATATATATATATAAGTATATATTAGTATTAATTAGATTTGTGAAGTTTTCTAGTCTTTTTACTTTCATCTCTTAATATATGATTTTTTAATAATACTAATATTATCATTATATTATGAATTTTCAGTATCATATTAAGTTTTTTAAATATACTATATACTCACTACGTTTATTATGATAAAACTAAGTACAGAATTTTATTAGTAACTAAAATTACTTATAGTTATAATAATATTGGTGATACGTTGCTACTTTTTTTATTAGATAGTATATAATATTATATCATTATCACGTCATCAATGTGGCTATGTTGTACTACGTAACATTATATCTAAAAGTACAAAAGAGTTATAATTGAATTAGCATATGAACAGAGTGAAAATATGAAAAATCGTTTGGTTTCAATGTAGGTTTTAGCTCCAAGTAAAAAAAGAAAAAAAAAAAAGGTTATTAAAAAAAAAAAAAAATAGAAAAAAAATTTTACGTAACGACTCCAAGTTTAATCTTAAAGCCATATATCCGGTAAAATTCTAACCAACTATCAAAATACTTTCTATTCTTAATATTAATTATGATTATATAAATTATTATTTATATATTTATTATTATTATATATATATCATTTAATATATTATATATTTATAATATTATTATTATATTAATTTAATTATTATTTAATTATTTATTACTTATATATGATTATTATTATATTATTATAATTAGTTAAAATAGAAGGTATAGAAAAACTAAGAGAAAGTTTGATCAACTGATCTTATGCTACAATATATTTTAAATTCAAATGTATTTGATATTACTATATTAAAACGGTTTACGTACTCACAAAGTATAATTATTTCAAACTTTTTTAGTTATAAAATAATTTGCGTACATTGAGATTATATAATATATATATATATATATATATATATAGATATATATTAATTTAATATAGTATATTTTTAATACATATTATATATTATTTAATATTTATATATTTATAAATTGAGATATAAATATTATTAATATAATATTTACAAAAAATACATGCGGAGCACAGATATTCAAATTCCATTTTATAAAGCATATTCTTTATAATATATATATATATATAATTAATTATAATAGTATATATGAATTGCATATCCGCGGGACCTCATGATATTTCATGACGCAGATAAATAAGCGTTTTTTTAGACTCTATCTTTACTTTAATTGCAATTGAATTATACTTAGTATAATAGAATATAGCAATTATTAAAAGAATTGCATGAATGAGTATATCACGATACGAAATTTAATTCAAATTTAATATTTATATTTTATTATATTTATATATAAATATCTTATTTTCGATGCCAGCATAAGAAGTGGACACGGAGATTTTAGTTGTAATAGTGGAAAGAAATTTTATGTTATACGTAAAAAAAAATGAGTGTTTGTCGTAGGTGTTTGCGGCTGTTATATTTATGTTTATTTTTATTTTACTTTTTTATCAAAATCTTAAAATTTATCGGTATACAAAAAACAAAAAATCAGTATAATTGAATCTTGAGAACTAAAAAAAAAAAAAAAAAAATAAATAAAAGTTAAACCTTTTGGCCATAGATGATCGATGATGCAGTTAAAAAATTCAGCCTAACCTATATGGATCGTCGATTCCGTATACCTAAACCTAACCTACATGGATCTACTTTGCAGTAACAGATTTTCTCTTGTTTTCAGTTAGATTTTTCCACTACAGATAATATCCCGATGGAGCTAGTTCTGTCTCGTCTGGGCCGAACAACAGAACGATATTCACGTCATAAAAAATATGTTAATATAGTATTTCTTTATATACTTTTATTGTTATTTTCAAATTCTCTCTTGATCCTGCTCATAAGCTACATACATTTTTTTTTATTTTTATTTAGTTTATATATATATTAATATGAAAAAAATTTAAAAAAAAAAAATTATCTGCGCCATAAAACTCATATAGTGAAAACACTATTTTTATTTTTATTTTTATTTTTAATTTTGGTTTAGTCCCGACTTGACTCGTCAAATCAACCGGAGTCCTATAACATATTTCGTATCAATGCCCCTCCGATAATTTTTTTAAATTACTTTTTCTTCATTCATATATATATATATACGTATATACTATCGCGCTCACTATAAATATATAATAGCAATTAAATATATATAATATATATA
Organism: Trachelipus rathkii; assembly: GCA_015478945.1. NCBI lineage: Eukaryota > Metazoa > Arthropoda > Malacostraca > Isopoda > Trachelipodidae > Trachelipus > Trachelipus rathkii. Next base: position 5,315 of record JABUQX010102837.1, on the reverse strand, counting down.
TATAGATAATATATAATATATATATATATAATTAAGGTATAATTCATATTATTTCTACCTCTATCTTTGTATAATATCGTTTATCGGATAGGCAGGCCAAGTAAATTGAAAATTGTATTATAAATATGTGGGTTTGTACAGATTGTGTTGTTGGAGTGTGTGTGTTATTGTTTGTTTGTGAGTGATGTGGTGTATGTTGTGTGTGTGTGTGTTTGTGTTGAGTGTGTGTGTATGTGTGTGGGTGTGTGATTGTGATGTGTGTGTGTGTTGTGTGGCGGCGCGCTAGAATTATAACTTATTGCAAAAAATTATAAATTTAAGGTGCAACGAAACTAACGAGGACATCGTGCAAATTAATTTGACATTGCTGCAGCAATCCTAATTCTAATTTACATAATATATATATTATAATATAATATTAATATACTATTAATAATATATATATATATATAATTTAATATATATACTTAATAATTATAATATATATATAAATATACTATATATATTATATATATATATATATAATATATTAAGATATATATATATAATATATATTAATATATTATATACTATATTATAGACCATTAAAACCGATTTGCCTATCATATTTTAAAGAAAATGTTCACACCTTACAACTGAGCATATCCCATATTCAAAGGAGGGGAGACTTCTAGGTATAATTTCTAACCTAGGTAATCACAGAACTAGGATTCGAACCCACGACCTTTGCCATGCGACTCCGTCGCTATCTACCGTATTGAGCCAACGAATATATATATATTATATAATTATAATATATAATATATTATATATAATATAATTAATTATATATTTATATATTATATAATATATATATTAATATATATTATATTATATGATTATGAATTATATATCATAATTGTTTATAAAATATTTATTTTATAAATTATTAATATATATTTTAAATTATTTTTTTAATTTTTCTGTTTTTTTTTTAAAAAAAAAACAAATTGAATAAACTATAATAACTTCGGATAATATATATTAAATAATTGTATATAAGATATAACACAAAAATATATACGTAAAGATAGAGGAGGATAATAATAAAGTTAGGAGAGAGATAGATAGTAATTATATTAAATTATGAAAGATAGTTAATAAGATTAATTTCTAAGAAATTATAAATTTTTATTTATAAAAACAAGCACAAATCAACAAATTTGTTGATTTGTGCTTGTATCGTAAAAGATGTATAGAGCAAGTGAAATCGAATTTAAAAAAAAAAAAATTTTTTTCAGGAAGTAAGAATTCTTGTTGGAACTAATTATGTAGCATGGTTGATTTTTGGTTTCGTCAAAAAAAGGTAATAACTCGCTGCAAGAGAATAAAGGACAATAAAAGTCTATGTCTAATCAATTCAATTTGTTCTCATCATCAATCACGTTCATCCAACATATTAGACCAAAATACCAAACAGATGAGGAAGGACTTTAATACTGATTCCACACTGAGACCGATTGGACTTCTGAGAGAATGTTATGCTAGGATGTCGTAGATAATATATTAAATCAGGCTTCTTAATACGATTAAAGGAAGCAGGTATTTAGATGAATAATAGAGAATGAATCGTGAGTTACGAGAACGATTTACAGTGCTACTATTACGATATCAGATGCCCAGTCATTATTTCACGTCGTGGAATCCACATAAATATATGCTCCACATTCAAATGCAGTAATTAATAAACTGATCAAGGAGATGAAGAGAGAGAGAGATTGAAAATAAATATTAAATAAAAAAATAATCTCGTTATATGATCATATTTTTACAATGTTGCAAGTGGAGTATATGAATGGTGTAGAATCAGAGAAGAGAGATATAGTATTCGTATTGTATGGAGTTAAAGGCATAAGATAGATGCAGATAGAGTATGCGAAGAGAGAGAAGATATGCAGAACGATGATAGAGAGACGTAACAGAGATAATAGTACACCTAAATCTCACACTCATGCGCGATATGGTTTCCACCACTCATAGTGATCAAGATTTTGTCTCAGAGAACATTATGTTCTCTATGTAGATATAAAATAATTACTATTTCTTAATAATTTGTACTGCATGCCCCTGACCAACCACTCTCTATATTAAGTATTCAATTTGATATTATTTATCCTATTATTATTTATATTTAGTAATCTTTATGTAATATTTTTTTAATATTTATTATATTTATTCTTCTAAAATTACTTATTTTATTTAAGATTTGACCCTATTGAGCGCTTATATGCCTTAGTGTGTCCGTTACACTTCTCTTCTATTCTCTTCAATGTACTCGCATTCTTTTCCTCATTACCCAGTTCTCCTCCTAACTTATCTCTCTCTCTCTCTTCATAATACAAGTCTATCTTCTCGTGTTGCATACTGCCTCTCTTCTATGCTCTCTCTCACTATGAAATATTTCTTATCATAAATCACCATATTATAGACTAAAATAACGATCGAATTACATGGACATATATATATTGTATTTGTAGTTAATTATAAGGCAAGGTCATTTCAAACTCATGATACAATTATTACACTGATAGTGAGATGAAGTGATATATATGATATATTCACTGTAATTGTTTAAAAGCAGGAACTACTGGATAACTATTTAGAGTGATAATCTAAGGATAACTATCAAACGTCATACACTATAATAAAATCAATAATAAGCTAGTATATTATACATATATATAGATATATAAATCATAATATAAAATAATTATAGTATTATGTATTAATATTTATTAAGAGAGAGGTACTATCCTAAAATAAAATATACAATGATATTCATTTAAGTAAAGATAAAAAACTATGGGATCTAATACTGAGAATGACTCTAAAAATAAGTTCAAATACACCACAACCGGCATGTAGTTATAGATCTATAGTGACTCCATATATATCCTATTATTTTCAATATTAACCTCAAGGGTAATATGCAGGTTAGGTAAAACTAAATTAAATTTATTATTTATATTTTTACTATCTTAATGCTTATGCAAAAATAATATATTATTATATATTAAGTATATTGTTTGATGATAAATTAATCTTGATCAAGGATTTATTTTCTTAAGTTTATTCGTATTATATTACCTCATTTCTTATAATAGTGTAAATCTCCTCATCCCTCCATCCTCGGAATCACCGATAAGTATAAATTAATTACTCAATTATATAGCTCTAATACTCTACAATTATATTTAAATTAGATGAATTTTAATTAGTCTATTATATTATTATTTTTATTGTATTTTTATATTGTCTCAATAAATTTTTCATTTATGTATGAAATAACACAGTATATATTGGAATATATTGCTGTTATGTTAAGAAGAAGTGGTGCTTGGCAAAAATAAATGCTCCTTTATCACTACCTAGGGTTTCCAAATTCATCAGACTTTATATTCCTCGTCCCTCCTCTCAAAATACAAAAATTTGACTTTCGTAAAATTACTATATATATATATATTATATATATAGTATTAAGATATTATAAATAATATATATATAATATATAATATTATAATATATATATATATATATATATATATATATTAATGATATATATATAATATATATAATAATAAATCTTAATAGATAATTAAATATAATATTAATTAATATAATAATATTATAATATAATATATATAATAAAATATAAATTAATATATTCCTTATTAATTATACTGACAATGCGATTTCTATGAGAAAATCGTAATGTAATCTGTTTTTTCAAATTTGCGTCAATCTATTTTTTATATATTATAAAGCAATCTTATATTAAAATTGCAGCATATTTCAAGACTGATTGGTGAAGGGTATATTATAATATGTAAATATAGATATATATACTATATATATATATATATAACTATATATATATTAATATTATATATATATATTATATTAATATATATAATATATAATATAATATATATATATAATATATATAATATATATTATATAATTAAATTATATAATAATATATATATATAATATATAAATATATATATATATTATAAATAATATAATATAGATAGATATTATATATATATATATATATATATATATATTAATATATAACTATATATATATATATAATATAATAATTATTAATTACTATTAATATATATATATAAATATAATATATAATAATAATATAATATAATAATATACTATATTATAATATAATATAATAATATAATAATTTATATATATAAATATTAATATAATTAATAATATATAATAATATAATAATAATATATAATATAATATAATATATATATAATAATTTAATATATATATATATATATATATATATTTATATTTAATAGGGTGTTGAATAATAAGATAAGTTTTTATTTAAAGCGTTTTATTTACTATGTATATTATAGTAGTAGTAGTATTGGTTTTAGTTGAATTTAAAAAGTTAATTATATCATTAAAGTGTGTTATGATTTGAATTTCTTATTATTTTCCATCTCCCACGATTGCCTTAGAAGGAAGCATCTTAGTCTTCGTCGTCGTCGTATCGTCGTTCAAAGGACTCTACTCTACCTCTAATTGATTATAGAGTTAAAGAAATTAACAATACCTAACGAATCTATGACAATCCCGTCTACAATAATATGCCGGACATCGTTCGCTTGCCACTATTTAAGATTATTATGAGCTATAATATGATTCTTCATTCTATGTAGTGAGTTAAACCCTTTTTTTCTCCTTCTCTCCTCTATTCACTTTTTTATGCTCCTATTTATATTTGATAATCTTTGCTAAGTTCTTATGATTAATGTCCATATGGGAAATAAAGCGTTGTCTATAACGAGAAGTCGATTTCATTCGGAAATTTCAAATCTATATATATAGGTAATAAATTTAAGTGACATATAATTGCTAACTAATAAAAACTGTTACTCAAGGGAGCCAAATACATTCACATTTAAATTAATAACCCGATAGTGCCTAATATGTATAATTAATATATATGATATATATATATATAATATATTAGATATTATTATAATAATAATATATATATATAATTATATAATTATATATAACTATGATATATTATTATTATATAAATATTATATATATATAATTATATAAATTTAATATATTATATATATAATAATATATATATATATAATATAATTAATATTATTATAATATAATTAATATATAATATATATATATTATAATATATATATATATATGTATATAATATAAAATATATATATATATAAATATTATAATATAATATATATATATTATATATA
>JABUQX010102836.1:27500-30414 GCA_015478945.1 Trachelipus rathkii | reverse complement strand
GTTGGTGGTAAGCTTCCTGAATGGAATCAAAAATGTATAACGATAGTGAAGCGTGTGTAAAATAAATGGAGAAAGTAATTGGATTAATATTAATAGCGGAGTGAGGCAGGATGTTATGTCTCCTTGGTTATTCAATTTTTAAATGAATTAGAGGTTGGGGTGGCAGGGGATGGGTTAGAATGATGGAGAATGGAAGAGAGTGGAGGGTGTCCTACCTATTATATGCCGATGAATTGTTTTTTGTAGCGAATCTGAAGAGAGTTTGAGAGGATTGATAGAGATATTTGGTAGGTGTGTAAGAGGAGGGGTTTGAAAATAAACGTAGATAAGACTAAAGTTATGGTTGTGAGTTAGGACAGTCGCCGGTATGCAGTTATGCTAGATGGTGAGTAGCTGGATCATGTGTCTGTGTTTCAATATTTAGGATATATGTTGGATGAAAAGGAAACGGATGATGCAGAGTGTAATAGAAAATATGTGAATGGCGGGAAGGTGGCTGGTGCAATTAAATCGTTGGTGGATATAAAGGGATTAAGGCTCGAGTGCGTTAGGGTCTTACATTAGGGTATGTTGTTACCTGTGTTAATGTATGGTAGTGGGACTATAGTCTGGAATAAGAGGTATAGATTTAAAGAACAATGTTTCAGATAAACAATCTTAGGGGCGTGTTAGGTGTGAGAAGAATTGACAAAATGAGGAATAACCATATTAGAGAGTTGTTTGGTGTGAAGAAAGGGATAAATGCGAGAATAAATGAAAGTACGTTGAGATTGTTTGGTCATGTGAAAAGGATGGATGATAGTCGGTTGGTTAAGCGGACGTATAGTGGTGAGTGTGCTGGAAGACCGAATAAAAAGTGAATTGAGTCAGTAAAGGAATGCCTGGAGGAAAGAAATGTGAGTTTGGCAGAGGTGAGAAGAAAGGTGGCATTAGTGGAATGGGGTTTTGCGAGGGGGTATATTTGTGGCCAACCTGGACCAAAGGATGAACCCCACATTAACGAGAAATTACTGTAAGGGTCCGTCGCGGTCCCGTGAAGCTCTATGGTGGATTTTCTGACTGCGACTAGTTTTCACTAAAAGGTGTAAAAGGGGCTGTAGGCTGGTCTTTCTTTTCAACTTGCGTCATATTCTTCCACTACTTTCCTCTTTCCGATGCATGTTACGCACCTTACCCCTAGTCTTGGGGAAAGAAGGTGGGTGAAGATGATGATGATGATGATGATATATATATATGTATATATATATATATATATATATATATATATATATATATATATATATATATATATATATATATATATATATATATATATATATATATATATATATATATATATATATATATATATACATATATATATATATATATATATATATATATATATATATATATATATATATATATATATATATATATATATATATATATATATATATATAGAGAGAGAGAGAGAGAGAGAGAGAGAGAGAGAGAGAGAGAGAGAGAGAGAGAGAGAGAGAGAGAGAGAGAGAGAGAGAGAGATATGCGACTGGATTTTTTATTGTTTATTTTTTTTGTGAAAAAAAACGTGGTTTTGACATAAAAACTCACTAAAATAACATGTATATTTACGGATTTTTTTTTTAATCTTTAATCACTTAGTCCAGGGGTTCCCAAACTTTTTTCACCGCGGCACCCTTGTTGTGCTAAAAAAAACTTGTGGCACACCTACTCTTAAATTGGCTTGACTACTTAGTCTTAGGTCTTAGGGAAACAAGAAAACACAATGAAAATTTATGCTCATTTACCTTTAATGTGAAAAATGAAACTGTTTTAATGAGTTTTTCATTATTTTCTTTAAGTTTGTGGGGAATTTTGTCAATTTTACCCTTAAATCACTTGACGCTAAAAGTTTACTCCTGTATCTGTTTTTTATGTAAGCATAAGTTGAGAATGCAGACTGACATAGATAAGTGGAATTAAAACGCACGTCTTTTTAATGCAATCTTGCCAACAACATTGTTTTTTGCATAAACTTGCATCCAGAACTCTTCTTGGCCCCCTTCGTGGTATTTAAGTTTCAAAGTGCTGTCTTCATTGATGTCCAGCAGATTTTGAAAAGCTTCATTTGTCATCCCAGTAGGTTTACTTTTCGGGTCGCACGAAAACGGGTTTGTCATCCATAGACATCATCAGAATCAATATCGAAAATACTTAACAATGGTTTTTTCCAAACCTTCCAAGTGGGTAGTAATAATTTCGAGGAAGTTCGTTTGAAGATGGATCTCTTGACAAATTCTTGCAACCGAGGAAAGTTGGAGATGTCTGTGCTCTTAACACACTCTTCAAAAAATAAAAGAAAAATTTTGCGCAAGCCTTTTATTTTGTCTAATCGTGCTCCTCCCTTCCCTTGAAGAGATGAGGTGGTTTCATTTAGTTTTTCGAATATGTCGGAAAGGTATCCTAATTTAAGCAGTCAATCGACATCAGTTAATTTTTGAATAAAAGTCTGCTCTGTAAATGTGACCACCAATGCATCGGTTAGTTCAAAATTTTAGTGAAAATTGAAAAAATGTGCCGGCACCCCTGGCACATGCGGTGGAAGTGATCCATACCCATATCTTCGGCGGTAAGTTTTAAAAGGCGTGCTTGAAGCGGGTGGCTCTTAACATGATTAATTATCTTCACAGCATCATCCAGTACGACTTTTAAATCTTGTGGCATCTTTCTTGTTGCCAGGGAATACCGATATATGACACTGGCTGCTGGTGGCGATTTCTGCCACTTGCTTCATCCTAGACACCACTCCCTTTGTTTTTCCAACCATCACTGCAAATATCCACACACTTGCTCCATTCCAAACCATTTTCCTGTACAAATTTGTCGATAGCATTGAAAATTTCGTCGCCAGTGGTGTAAGTCTCAAGCACTT
>JABUQX010102836.1:0-15000 GCA_015478945.1 Trachelipus rathkii | reverse complement strand
CAAATATGCTTCCCTAATTTAGAATTTGATTAATATAATTTAGTGTTTGTTTTTCTTTAGTGAAAAATTAGATAAATAAAGAAAATCTTTAAAAACCACTTCAATTTTTAAAAAAAAACGTCTAGCCCACGATATCTGTTTTAAAAACCACTTCTCTCTTAAAAACCGTCAAGCCCACGATATATTTGTGTATTTCTGAAGTGATCAAGAAAGAGGATATAACTAAAATTTAGAGCGAGCTGAAAACCGCGGAATTACGATATAATTGTCCATAATAAAGTCTCTTTTGACATCTATTGAGCCCCATTGTTGGTCTCTTTGTGGAAAATAGCAGGAAATCTCATTAAAGGAATAGAGGAGAAGAGATACGAGTCAGCATATTGTTTTCCACATGAAAGGAAAGTAAGAATAAATGCCTTGAGAAACGAAAAGAAAGTGATGAATATAAGGTTGATTTGAAGGAGAGTGAGGTTAAAACTTCTCTGTTGATGTTATTTAAGTTATAGACTATTTATAAATGAAATGAAATTCTATTTGTAGGTCATTTTTGTTACTACCTCAATAACAATAAGAACGACTACAACAATAACTACAACTACAACAACAGCAGCAGCAGCAAAAGCAAAGCAATAATCAGGAATATCCAATAACAACCAACAATCAACACCGTCAGAAACCACCACCAACACCCAACAACAACGAAAACCAACAACAACGAACAACCAACAACCAACCACAATTAACAAACAACAACCAACAACCACATTCAACAACCACAACAGCAACCAATACCAACAGACAAAACGACAATCAATAACGTCACAGCACTAATAACAACGATCACCACGAACTATAGCCAAAGTAAATAAATCATCTTCGCAATAAGAGCAAATGAAAATACCATTTTTATTTATAAGAATAATATAAATAAGAAATAGAAAAAAAAGATCGAAAAGAAAAAGAAATAAAACAAGAAGAAGAAAAAGAAGAAGAAGAAGAAGAAGAAGAAGAAGAAGAAGAAGAAGAAGAAGAAGAAGAAGAAGAAGAAGAAGAAGAAGAAGAAATGCATATAGCATAATTAATAATAATAATAATAATAATAATAATAATAATAATAATAATAATAATAATAATAATAATAATAATTATAATAATAATAATAATAATAATAATAATAATAATAATAATAATAATAATAATAATAATAATAATAATAATAATAATAATTAATAATAATAATAATAATAAAGAGAAAAATCCACATTTTGAAGCTAACACTTCAGCTTTAAAGACAAAACTTTCTTAAAATTTCGAACGCAAATTTTTTGTTTAAAATTAAAAAACAAAAAAGAGTAAAGTTTTTTATGAAAAAAAAAATCCTAAATTTAAATATAAAGCTCGAAGTTATATTGTGTTCTTAAAAATGCTTTTAGAATTTTATAATCTTCCTTAAATTTATGAAAGAAAAAGAAAAAGGAAAAAAAGTGAAACTCTAAAACATAAAATGAAATAGGGTCAACTTTTTAATTTAATTTCGCGATTTTAAGATAATAAAAAGTAGAAAAAATTTCAATTTTGAATTTATTTTTTACATGTAATTTTTTGGTTTTAGTAATTTTATTATTCATTACAAAACGTGTGTCAGAATAAGCACGCATAGAAAATTTATAATTAATTAATTATAATTCAGCTAAGAATATGTAAAACAAAATATTATTAAAAATGATATGAATATGCATGTATTTAAATATATATTTCATATACCTACATACATACACTTTTATTCCCATGATATATAATTGGGAAAATTAAAAAAATTTAATAAAAAGTTTGTATTTACAGACAGATTAAATAATTTTATGAAGTATAATTTTAGCTCAAAAAACGGAGTAGAAATTAGTAAGACAGAAAAAAACTAGAAACTAAAAAAAAAAAATAAATAATGACAATTTGAAATCGGTTAATATGAAGACATAAGAAATGGAGCAAGTTTTCAACTTGAGTATGAAGATAATATTTGTTTCTAAGGAGTGAACGATTAATGAAGTAAAAGATTATAAAATAAATCCTGAACAAAATATTTAAAAAGTTTTTAAATCTTTAGAAAATAAACAAAGCTTGATTAAATTATTTAAGAAGTTTTTAAATCTTTATAAAATAAACAAAGCCTGATCAGATTATTGAAGAAGTTTTTAAATCTTTATAATTAAATATTAAACACATTATTCTAAAAGAAATTTCTTGAAAATAATTTTGATGTAGCGTATCAAATATGCTATAAAATATAACATGCAATTTAAACAAAAAAAATTAACAAATAAACGATAAATCAGTTAATCAATCAATCTTTCAAAAAACAAAAAATTAAATAAACAAGCAAGCAAAGAAAGAAATAAAGAAAAACAAAAACGTGGGTGGAAAATTTGCATCACTGAATGTAAATTGAGCAAAAAAACATTTGAAAAATCTTTTTAAATATAAAAGGTAGCAAAATAAATAGGAAATAAAATAAAATAAACAAAATTAAAGAAATTTTTCCTTTGACGTTACACAAAATTTGATTTATTCGAAAATATAACGGCTAAAAATTTAAAAATAGACATATTTATATACATTTATTGTTTATATGCATGTACGAATGTATTTATAAATATATATATATATATATATATATATATATATATATATATATATATATATATATATATATATATATATATATATATATATATATATATATATATATATATATATATATATATATATATATAGAGAGAGAGAGAGAGAGAGAGAGAGAGAGAGAGAGAGAGAGAGAGAGAAAGAGAGAGAGAGAGAGAGAGAGAGAGAGAGAGAGAGAGAGAGAGAGAGAGAGAGAGAGAGAGAGAGAGAGAGAGAGAGAGAGAGAGAGAGAGAGAAGCGCCAGTTTTTGCGTTTTATATGCGAATTTTTTTTGGCTAAAAGGAAAAAAAACAAACCAAAATTTTTTTTTTAACATTTCATTTTAAAATTTTATTTCTTTTCGGAATTTGATGAAACAAACAACATAAGAAAGAACTCGCCCATCATTTTTAAATCTAAAATAAAACTGAAAATTGGATTCGGTATAAGTAAAAAAAAAAGGTAAATTTATCCTTCTTTCCCGACTTTCCTACGCCCGAGTGCGAGCGGGAAGAACACGTAGTAATGTCTGCTTGGACAGCAGAAGTATTCTCGGGCTCTTCTTTCGTCTCGTCGTGGTGTAGTGGTCAAACACTTGCACGCTCATCTGCTAGGGTTCAGGATCGAATCCCAGCATGGGGAAAATATATCAGGGGGTATTTACAAATACAAATTTGATTGCAGGTTATTGCATTTCTCTTGTACTTAATGACCCCCGGTTCTTGGTATTATTATTCACCATGCGCGGTACACTGTTTGGCCCTACGCACGAGTGCGAGCTGGAAGAACAAGTAGTAATTCGCTGCTTGGACAGCAGAAGTATTCTCGGGATCTTCTTTTGTCTCGTCGTGGCGAAATGGTCAAACACTTACACGCTCATCTGCTAGGATCCAGGATCGAGTCCCAGCATGATGAAAATACATCCGGGTGTATTTACAAATATATATATATATATATATATATATATATATATATATATATATATATATATATATATATATATATATATATATATATATATATATATATATATATATATATATATATATATATATATTCTTTGATGGTATTGGTAAATAAATTATTTAAAGTGTTCTTTATAGTTTTCTCTTTCTCTGTTTCTCAGATTCTGTGTTATTCTTTTAATTTCTATATCAAAAAGGGTCCAGTCAGACGATATCTTAAACGCTCGGTGAACTAAAGTCTTTATGGTAGCAATTTTGTAGTTTAGAGGAGTGAAAGAGTCGAAATTCAAGTATGTCCCTTTATCTGTAGATTTAACGTAGAAACTTCTATCAATTTTTCATCCTCTTTAATTTTAATATTAATGATATCTATAGGGGACAGATTATTTAACGATCCAAAACATATTCAAGAGTTCAAATCCAAAATAGAAGATCTCAGTGGTTTAAAATTTACTTTTGAAAGAGCAAAAAATAACTACATTAATTGATATAGAAATTAAAAGAATAACACACAATCTAATTAACAATAACTTCCCCCAGTATATTATAGAGAAAACTATAAAGAACACTTTAAATAATTTATTTTACCAATACCATCAAAGAAACGAAAACGATAAGCTCGTAGTATATTATAAAACTGAAAATATCAGTCAGAAAAAGATGAGAGAACAAATTAAAATTAATTTTAAAAGAGCATATTAAAGCAAAAGACCGGGAAGAAGCTTATATTAAGATCGTACTATAAGCCATTGAAACTGAGCTCGTGCTTCTCTACTCGTGAAGCGCTTACGGATGGTGAGAGTAGTAACGTTGTGTACCGATTTCAATGTTCTGAAAGTGGATGTAACGCCGCTTATATCGGATACACAACGAATACCCTCAACATGAGAATGTCGCAACATAAGTATAAACCGAGCAAAATATTTCAACATTTTAATGAAGAACACCACAAAAATCCCGATAACAGCATAAAAGAAAGCTTCTCCATCATAACAAGAAAAAATGATTTTTATGAGTTGCGCCTAGGGGAATCGTTACTCTTAAGGAAACATAAACCAGTGATAAACATAAAATATAACGAAATGTCCAATTTTTAAACATCTTTAAATGACAAAATTAAGTGCTAACTTCTAACTTTTAAATTTATTAATTTTAGTTATTTATTTTTGTTAATAGTTTACAAGACATTTATTTTATCAAAATTGTTAAAATATTAAAAATAAAATTTATTCATTGAAAATGTCGAAGTGTACGGACGAAAGCTTGGTACAATACTTAAATCAATTTTTTTATTTTATTCAAGAATAATACTAAAGAAAATTTCTTCTGTTGAAAGAAATACATTCAGGAGGCTTGAAAAAGCATCAAAATCTTACATTAATAATAATAATAATAATAATAATAATAATAATAATAATAATAATAATAATAATAATAATAATAATAATAATAATAATAATAATAATAATAATAATAATATATAGAATCAATTTTTAATCTAATCTTATTGCAAATTTAATCTACATTCCAGCGTATTATCCATTTTAACCTAATAAAAAACCCAAAAAGTCCAAATTTTAAGAAGCAAAAACCTTCACTGAAACTATTATCATGCTTCACAGTGCCTATCCCTTATCGTGTAATTTTTATAATAATAATAATAATAATAATAATAATAATAATAATAATAAAATTAATAAATAATAATAGATATAATAAATAATAAATAATAAATAATAAATATGAATTAATAATAAATTAATGAATAATAATAATAAGAATAGATAATAATATTAATACATTATCATATTTAATAATGAAAAAATAATAATAGATATAATAATAGATATAATAATAATAATGGTACACTACGATATTAATAATAAATGAAACATTTGGATGGTTTAAAGGAGAGTGTTCTCCGCTGGGAAGACATTGTTGAAAACGGGTTCAAAGTCACATTGAACGGTCCATTTATAATTATAAAAGTTCGGTTTTCAAGATTTTTTTTTTTTTATTTTTTTTTTTTTTTTTGCATCTTGATCAATAATAACAAATTTACTATTTTTAAAAGGAATTTTTTTTTTTCGAGAGGAAAATTAATAAAATTCTATCCCACACTCCCTTCTCCTGCCTCTCTCTCTCTCTCTCTCTGCTCTCTCTCTCTCTCTCTCTCTCTCTCTCTCTGTATATATATATATTATATATATATAGATATTATATACTATATAATATATATAATTGATATATATATATATATATAGTAGTATATATATTATATATATATATATAGTGATAATAGATATATATATTATAGATATTATATATATAAATATATATAATATATAGTATATATATATATACTATATATATATATAGTATATATATATTATATATATATTATATATATATATATATATATAATATAATCGTATCAAAAAAACACTATTTATTATGTGCAATTTTAGGCTTTTAATTTGACTCATATTGATTTAAGACTGCAAAAACTGCAATTGAGAGATTACAAAAAGGAAATTTAGTAATTGTTATATAAATTCTTTAAGGTGTATTTATTTAAATAAGTGATATTGAATTCATCATATTAATACAATAATAGTAATATGTTGCAATGTAATAATTCATTTATTTAAAATTTTTATATATTATATATATATATATAGATATATATATATTAGATATATATATATATATATATAATATATATATATATAGTATACTATATAATATATATATATATATATAGTATATTATAGATATATATATATATAAAATATATATCTATATAGGTATACTATATTATATAATATATAATATATAGTATATATATATATATATATATATATATATATATATATATAATATATATACTATATATATATATATATATATACTCAGAGGTTTCCGCAAACATTTTGTGGCTCTCATGAGACCCACTTGCCATTTTTCGGTTTTGGGTATAGACCCCCTGCATTACCTTGATCCATTGATATTTTGTTTGCCCAAAACTTTAAAAAAACACACATGTTGAGTTTTATACATTTATTAATTAAATACAAATTAAAACGAACCAAATTAAAATTTAAGTATCTTTTACATAAAATTAACTAAGCAGAAAATAAGTAAAATGCTAGTTATAGTGGGAGGGATGGACCTTGATGCTTTATAATGAAATTACTTTAAAACATTTGGCGATCAATTTTAGTTAGGCTTTAATCTCCCAATTCCCTCGGTTAATGATGTCCCAGCTCTGTTGGTTTTTTTGTGTAGGGACGATTGGCAATCGCGGCTTGAAACCCCCATCACTAGGATATTAAGATGGAGAAAGCAATTAAAAAACTTTCTATCGCGATACTCCATAATACCGGATAAGTAACAGGTATGTCTTTTTGAAGCCAGATTTCTGACTATATCCATTCTAAGGCAGTGTACCTAAAGTTCTTCGTTTAGTGCTTTTATTGCCGATCAGCGCCTCTGTAACTATGAACGATGCCCTTTCTTACCTATGTTCACCATATGGATTTGATTAGCCAACTGTTGGGTATTACCAAGTCAAAACATCCTCAAACCTAATTTTTCAACAATATGGAATAGAGGAGAATATTTATATGTTTGAACGTAGGTTGTTAGTATCTGTTACATAAAATGACTAAGCAAAAAATAAATGCTTTTAGTGGGAAGGATGAAACTGATGCCTTAATTAATAAAGTTTCAACATTTGACATCAATTTAGTTATGTTTTAATCTCTAATCTCCTAGGTTAATGATGTGTCCAGTCTGTTTTTTTTTTTTGCTAGGAGAATTGAACAAACCGCGCTGAAGACCCCTATTGCCACTAGTATATAAAGAAGGAAAAACAAGTTAAAAAACTTATCTCGCGATACTCAGTGTAATACGGGATACGTAACAGGTGTTTCTTCTTGAAGCCAGACATTGCTGGATGTATTCGTTTCTAACACTGTACTTTAAGATCTTCGATTAGTGCTTATTCCGATCAGTTTCTCTTGTAATATATGACTTCCGTTTCTTCAATGTCACCATATGGATTGGTTATCCACTGTGGTATTACCATAGTGAAAACATTCTCAAACCCAGTTTCAAAATCTGAAATAGAGGGCATTTAAAAGTTGAACTGTCTTTCCGACACCGGTTTGTCTGGATGACAAATTGGGGGAAACTGGCGAAAAATTTTCTCGCCTCCACATGTTTGCTTCATTAGCTAATTCTGGCCAAGAAACGCTGAAATGATGGACTTTGTTTTAATCAAATTATAGACTGTCACCTTGTAACTGCAAGTTTAACCTCATTAAATTGAGTAAACAAACTTCTGTTAAATAGACACATGTAGTCTGGCTCCCCCTTTGATTAATTTTCTTATTTAAAATTGAACTTATTTGATTTGAAATTCTAAAAGTCTCAAAAAATGCAAAAAATCTTGTCAACCAAAGACTTTTTATGCTGGTTTTGGTCTGTGTTAAGTAACAACTGATCGAAAGTTTCGTCAGTTTTTCACCACCAACTTCGCAAATTAACCTCGTATTCAAATGCTGTTGGCTTCGGATTCGGTTTACTTTGCCATGAATGGGACCTAATTGAAGAGATTCAGTTGCAATCTAACATTCAGCATTTCTAGCAAACTAAATGTTGTACAATGGATGACGGCAGTGGGTATTGCTAGACACCCCAGGGTGCATTTTGTTTTAAAAAGCTGGATAATCCACAAGTAACGCCCAAAACATGGTTAGAGTGCTCCAATCTGTATTTAGGCTTGATATATATTTCATATCAGGGGATTGAATTTTCTATGGAGTGACCAGCCAGAACACATCAAATATTGATTCGCTTTTAGTGTATGTCGGTTGTCAAAGTTCTCGCGAAGAGCAGTTCTTCTTAGATTTCTTGATCCATAATGAAACGAACATTTGCCAATATAATGCTTCATTACCAGGTAAAGGTGCTCGATCCAGCGGATATAGAGAAATGGGTTGTGTAATCATACACAGAAAAAGCTCTCAATATCGATAACTCACTTCATCAATTTACCGTCTTTTCAAACTGTGTTGTTGCTTAAGAGAGATTCTTTTGAATGATATCAGATTGGTAGGTTTGTGTAAAATAGTTTATACAAACTCTTCCACAGAATGGCTGGCAAAAGTTACCCTTTTACTCCGGATAGTATGTAGATTTTTCCGGATTTTGCTAAAGTAGTGAGATATTGTAAGTCGCCCGCAAACCATCATCGTCTCTTTGTGACGTCGAAGCGAATATTCTGTCCACCGTGGGTCTCTTCTAAATTTTATCTTTAAGTGTGAAAGTATTTCAAATCATTACCTGTTTTATGAGTGAGGGTGAGATCTTCTCAGATGATCTCCAGTTTAGATGGATTTCAGAGCGTCATTGCATTTAGAAACTTTGTGATGCCATAGAAGGTACAATAGGGAATTGCGCTGTTAATTCTTCGCGAAGAATTTCTACTGCGCGTATGTGTGTACAGATGATACTGGTACATCTCATATGTACAAGGTTTTACAAGTTCAAAGTGTATTGCGACCTTAAAGCAGAAGTGGCTCACTTTACCAACTTTTAAAAGAACCTTAATTTAACTTTAATTAACTATATATGCTTAAATGAGGTCCACTATCGTTGACCCCCATTTACATCTCATGGACCCCCAATATATTTGAAGACTTTCATGGACCCTTTGCGGGTCGTTGTAGGACCCCTGGGGGTCTATATAGACCACTTTGGGAATTCAATAATATATAATATAATATAGTATGATATAATATAATATATATATTATATAGTAGTAATATATTATCATATTATGATATATATATATAATATATATATTATACATATATATATAATATATTGTTAAAATAAGTTTTCCTAGTCACCGGCAAATAGAATGCAGAAGTTTTGACTGGCAAATATTTAGGAAAAAAGTTTTTATTGACTTGAAAACAGAAATATGATATATACGGTGTATATACGACTGTTAGCGCCCAGGAATGACATACTCGCCAGCAGTGCGGGACGGCAGCGATGATAGGGAGGCAATGCGGACCAAAGGAGAAAGCCCATATATATATACTTATAATGATCATACATTAATATATAAATACTATATATATCCTATATATTTAATATATATATATAATATTAATATAAGATATATTATATATAATGTACCAATACTGTATATGATAGTATATATATACTATAATATTATATTTATAGTATAAATATATATATAAGCTATGATAGATATACTATACTAACTATACATATATATACTCATAATATGGCTTAATAGTAATAGTAATATACAACTAAATATATATATATAGATATAGTAGAACTATTTCATATATATCATATATATATAATATATATATAGTATAGCTATATATATATTAATAATATAATATAATTATATATGATCTATATATAAAATATATAAGTATATCATATCATAGTATTAAGTATATCGAAATAATAGCTACCTATACTATGATAGTATAATATTTATACTATATAAAATATTTATATATTATATAAATATAGTATAGTAGTATAATATAGGATATTAAATATATAATATAATATAATTATATATTAATTAATAACTATAATAATAGTATAATATAATATAATATGATAGATATATATAATACCAATAGAATATATACTTATGAATACTCATAAAGGTAATAATATATATATATAGCTATTATAAAAATCATAGTAATATATAGTATAAGATAATATATATAAGAATATGATATATAATATAATATAATATTATTTAATCAATAGGATACGTAGTATTTATATATATACATGAAGGTTGAATAAAAATAGTATAAAAGATTTTAAACGAAATCAATGTTTATAATTTAGATAAATGATATATATACTATATATATAATAATAATAAGTATATATAAGTATACTATATAATAATAATATATTGATATATATAGGTATAATAATATATAATAATAATAGTATGATATTATTATGTAATATTAATATATATTACATAATAATACGAACTTAGGCTTACACTTAGCTTACTCGGAATCTGCCTATGAGAAGTGGCGGATCCCCAAGGAAGTTTGTGCGCAGACAAATAGTTGGGCCGGGCCCACCATATAAATCGGAGAGCAGAGATGTATCGAAAGTTCTAGTCACTGATTGTCAACTTCACATCCGACACCAGCCTCTAGTAAGAAGTCTGTCCGTGTTCAGTCATTTGCAACTAGGAAGGAACATGATAGTTGACAATATCAGGGAGAACATTAATAAAGGTCGAATGTATTTGATTAACCTGAAACGCAAGTGATGATACGTGCCAGAGCAAATCTGTGGCTGTAAGGTAAGCATTTTCTCGGATTGACGGTCTAGATGGCTCCTCGTGTCTGTAGATATTTCTCGTGAGGCGTGCTTGAAAGTATAGCATGTCTGATTGGGATTATTCAGCGACTCGCTTCATTGATGTTAACTTAATGAAAGCTTGTAGAACTCAATGTACTGATAATGAAGCTTGTATGGGTGTATTGGTGGGAATGATGTTGTGCAATACAGAGGCTACGTGGCACTGCATGCTAAATTTAATTTAAATTTCTTGAGATGGCGAGAATGATCCTTCAGAGGAAGGATGTTTGTTTCGAGTATTCTGCAAGTGGTGAATGGGTGTTAGATGTGGAGACAAAACATCGTGTTATCTATTCTTAGTGACTTTGTTGAGCTAGAAGGCAATGAACGACTCATTAGTTTCTTGCGGAAGTGGAATATAGATAATTGTGGGACCACACGCCAGCGGTACCATATGCATAGTTAGATAGGGAACTGAAGATAATTTTCTGCAAATTATGATATTGATAAGGGACTCGCGTCATGTTGTTGGCAAAAAATATTTCCAGTATAGCGCTTGGGGTCATCTGCGACGATATAATATTAGGTTGTGAGAGGGTCAGAGAGAAAAGAATCGATTAATTATGTGGGATTTAAATGTCCATGAGTTATGTCGAAAAGTAATTATATAATGATATACTAGTAATATATAGTACCACTCTAGTAATAGATATACGATTAAGCTTATATAAGTTATATAATCACTATATATATATATATAATATATAATATCATAATATCATAATAGCCAATGCTGATACATATATATAGAATATAATATATATGAATAATATAATATATATTATAAAATATAGATATATTTATAAATAAAGTATATATATATATATAATATTAATAGTAATAATCATATATATAACGATATAATATATATATAAACTATATATACTATATATACCTTCGCTTAACCAAAGTCTGTTATGATTTTATGTATAATGATATAATATATATATATGATTATAGTACTTAAAATTATTATATATATATATTATAAATATACATATAATATAATTAGGGAAGGCTAGTACCAGGGATATTATAAAATCTAGATATATATAAGGAAATATATAAATTACTACTCAATATTTATATAGGTAGTATAATAAATATATAATTAATTATAATATATAATATATATTATATATAGAGATAATAATATATATAGATATTATTAATCTAAATAATAGTAATAAGTTATATATATATATAGCGCTATACATAACATGATCTAAGTAAATACTGATACATATATAATAGATAAAGTAAATATAAATAATACTATTATATATAAATAATGAATAAATAATAATAATAATAATAATAATAATAATACTTGAATAATAAAATAATGTATAATAATAATATAATAATAAATCAAATAAATATTAAACGAGTTTAATAATAATAAATAATAATAATTAAGTGAGAAATTGCCAGAAAAAATAAATTTGTCCATTCTTTTGATTTGTAAATTACAGCGTAATATGTTCTGACATCTTTTTAAGTATTTCTATATACTGCAGTGAAAATAATGTTTTAGATCCAGAAAAGACACGGTGTATACTTCGATATTCAATAAAAGAAAAAAGCATAAACGCCGGGACTACGTAACTCAACTAGAAGAGACAGTGTTGTCAGGTTTCATTTATTTAACGGGGAAACGTGAAGTAAGAATATTAGAAGGGATTCTTTAACTTCTTTCGAGGTTTAATTTCATATTCTTATATTAGTGTGAATTTGCTCTGACCAAGAAGAAGTTGCCATTTCTCAAGAAAACTGGAGCTTTATCAGGAAATGTAGAGAAAATCAGGATTGATAGATATAGTAAAGACAGAGTACTAAATCTTTTATTTTGTTATGATAAGCTCGGGAATTAGGTTTTCACATAGAGCGTATGAAGGATGTTAAACAGTCCGTAACATCTTCTGCCGCAATAAAGACATTGCAAAATAAATAACTAAAAATGTTAATATTGTTGAAACTTTTAGATTCAATAATTAATAAATTATATATTAATTATATATTAGTAATAGTTAATGTGTATAAGTATATATATATGAATAATATATACTGTATACTGTAACTATGGAGCATATAGAAATAAGGTCATTAATATACATTATACACTAGTACTACACACATAAAACATATATGGAGTACTAGATATATACGGATATATAGTACTAAACTAACTATATATATAAATATAAGGTAGGTAGGTAAAAAGATATGATGATATAAGTAAATAATACATAATATAGGATATAAATATATAATTATATAATAGAATAAAGTATAGTTGATGAAAATATAAGATTAATACTAGTACATATATCATATAGTTATACAAATCACTAATGCGATGTATATTGGGCCCGTTTTTAATACAAGTTCCTTAAGTGTTGTTGTGAATTCTAGAACTGAGTTTCTGGAAAATAGAATGAGGCCCTTTAATGAATTGGATGATGAGATTTAAAAAGTGGGGCATAAAACACATTATGTGTGAGTATTTCAGAAAGGTATAAATATAAAAAACAATAGCTTCCCCCGTGATTGATTGAGCATTCTCATTTTTGTTTTTCTGATCAGTTATTTTCAGAATCAAACGCAAGGCCACATGACGTATATTGCGACCGGCATTAGAATACCCTCGACCTTGCTGTGAAAGGTGAGATAAGATGTTTCTAATAAATCGAAAGATGGTATTTGGTTTTCTTGTGTGGGGAGGAACAGGGACGCATGTTGGTATGCCAGTGCCGGAACAGAGAGCTATGAGGAACAGTAAGTGCAGGGAAGAAGACAATACAATGCGAAAGTCGAACAGAGGGGATGGGGGAGGACAGTCTTGTAATTAAGAAATAACTATGTGTTCGCATCTTAATGATTGCGAAAATTTGCCTACGCCAAATCGGAATTGAGGCAGTCAAGTACGAAACAAATTTAACTTTTACACGACTGACTGGGAATGAGTTAGTGCCTAACATTGGGATGACTACGGGGATGTCTTCCATAGCTATAACAACAGCGATGGTAAAGATACTATAGATATACAAATAATAGTGGTGAAAAGAAAATATAATCGATTCGGAAATGGTCATACAAGTTTGGGGGGTGCATCGAAAATCGCGGCACAAAGCATATTAAGAAAGACATGGTGGTCAATGACTAAAAGTAATAACAAACACATATAGATATATGACAGATAATCCAAATAGTAAAGTATGTCTGATTAGGCTGTCCGGTAGGACCAAAAACGCAGAACAGTTCAACAATTGGAAAGGGCTGCGTAAGATATTTAATAATGTAATGATAAATGAATATTAACAAGAGAGATGTCCAAACATATATTATACCAAGAGGAAAAAAGTATAACAAATTCAAAAAATTAAGCCAAATTTGATATATATGCCAGTATAAAGATATAAAGCTTCGAAAATACAAACCATAACATATTAGAATGCAAGAAAATACAAAAATGTAATAATGCTGGAAAGAATGTAAGAGAGAATAATCGCAGTGCTAAGATCTTGGATTATGAGATAGAGTGTCAACTAAGAAAGATGAGATTAAAACGCCTATGGGATAAATATTTCGACAAGTCACTTCGGTAAAGAAGATATAAGCCGCATACTGAAACCGTGATCCTTGAGTGCCATATAAGGCCGAACCATATTCGCAGGGGCGTTCATTGTCGAAGGGAAGCCCTCTGACACATAAACTGGTATGAAGACCAAAACCAACTATAGTGAAATCGTTGAAGGAAGATAGCTACTGTAATACGCCCGAGAACTGGCGGAGTAAATGAGAAAGCTGCAGAGGGGGAAAGAATACCAGTTCAGTTTTTGGCAATGTGGAATAAAAATTCTTCAATTGTAAAAGAAATCGCAGTGATGCTACTTAGAAAGTCGTCTCGCTCTGG
>JABUQX010102835.1:0-7500 GCA_015478945.1 Trachelipus rathkii | reverse complement strand
GGCACATCTGCTCTCTTCCCTGACCGCAAACTTTCCCATTACCCTCTCCCCAAATGCTTCAAAATTTACGACAGAACTAATAGCTATAATTATTGCACTCTCTCGAATTCTAATCCATAACCAAGACCACTCTTTTATCATTTGTTCAGATTCGCTCAGTGCGCCACAAGCGCTTAAAGCCCCTTACTCGAAAAACAAAATGGTATCCGCTGTACAACAATTTCTTCGGCTGCTCCACTCCTGTAAGTAACAAATTATTTTATGTTGGAATCCCTCTCATGTAGGAGTAACTGGAAATGAAATCGCTGATAGAGAGGTCAAAATGGCCTCCTCCTTTGGAGTTGTTCCAGGTACCTTTCGAATACCATTCGACAAGGCCGCTTCTCATCAACCGATTATTATCCTGCTCTCCGACAGGGCTTACGATCTTGTTGGCAGGAGTGCTGGACGAGTGATCAGACTCGAGCGAAACTCTGAAGTAAAAGTCTAGCATTGGTGAGTGGTCTTCCTCCCACAGACAAAAGCGCTTACATGAGGTGATACTAGCACGCCTCCGTATTGGCAACACCAATATCTCTCACAGTCACTATATATCATGCCACCCTCCCATTTGCAAATTTTGCCGTAGCTATTCCCCGCAATCTGTTCACCATATCTTCATTGATTGTTCCCTTCTGGACTCGTTATTTCCATGTCATGTCAGGATGATTCAAATGTTAGACATTCCCTCATGCCCGTAACGAATGGTTCTATAAATGTTGATGTAATCGAGTACTCTTTGTGATCAGGGTGTAGTGGCGTAATTGCCAAAAAAGAAGTTCGTGAAAAACCATCAATTCACAGGCAAGATCAGAAAAATGCTTCTGATTGATAACACCCTTAGGACGGCCCCTGAAGCAAGAATTTGGATTCGCACTCCGTTATATAAGAGGTACGTCGAAGCTTTATGTCTGAACAATGCGTTATAAAATTTAACATTGGGAAATATCCAGGCCCGCTAGGCACTCCGGGAGCCAGACAAATAGGGTTCGAAATGATATAAAATTAATACCCGACAAGGAACATTCCATTGTCGAAGTTCCATGTGAAGGCAGAAAATGTATGAGAATACAATGATAAAATTGATACTCGTGACACATCCATTGTCGAGCAGTTGTTTATGAAACTGAATACTGCTAACACAAAGCCGTAAGTAGTAGAAAATTTGATATGAAAAGTCTTCCGATTTTCGTATTTTTTTATCATTCAACAATCCAGCAGAATTTCTGCAACTCAGATAGTCTTGAAGCGAGTGTCGGAGAAGCTATACAGCCTGAAGGAGTTGGCGGCAGAGGCGCCTGAAAGCGTCAATAGAAGAGTTGATGTGGCATATCATCCATTTAGAATAAGGTTACGACAAAGAGCAGAGTTTAGATGTCAGGCAGGATAAGTTGATCGACACTTTGCAAGAGCTGATCCTATTTTGTGAAAAATCCGTGTATGTTCGGATCAGGGCAACGAGAGATTCGAAAAGAAAAATGGATATTGTAGCAAGGTAGCTAAAAAGGAATGGTCAGTGGTTGACAAAAAAGTTATAGTGTAACACCAACTAAACACGGTCCGACTAGAGAAACAACTTCTTTATAGAACTGGCCGCACGAGTCTGCTTTTAGAGGGGGACACTTAGCATAAAGAAACATCCGACACGGCTTAATGTGTTTTTACTGGCAGCAAGGTTACATGATGACGATATGTTGTCTGTGTAGGTCATGTGATCCGTGTGCAGAGGACTTTCGCCGAGATGTCCGGAAGGTGGGGTCCTCTTACCAGGTACGCCATCATCGACGTAGACTTTCAAAAGAGTCGCAGTGGATATTGTAGTTCCCATTAATCCACCATCGCAGGAAGGATTTAAATATATTTTGACATTGGTAGATTATAGCACATGCTACCCTGAAGCTGTACCTATGAGGAATATTACAACTCAAACGGTCGCGATTGCTCTGGTTGACATTTATATTCGTCTAGGTATACCACAAGAGATATTGTCGGATTTTGGAACTCAGTTCGTGTCCAACTGATGAACGAGGTATCGAAATTACTTAAGATCAGACAAATTTTCACGTCGCCCTTCCACCCTATGGCAAACGGCCTTGTGGAAAAATTCAACGGCACATTAAAATCCATGCTTAGATAACTGTGTCAAGAGCAACCAAAAAAATGGGCAAGCTTTATTAATCCCTTACTTTTTGCTTACAGGGAAGTTCCCCAGGCTAGTACCGGTTTTGCGCCATTCGAGTTGTTATACGGTCGAACCGTGCATGGACCAATGCAGATTTTAAGAGGGATCTTTGAACGAAGGGTGAGACCAATGAGGTAGAGAACACCTACCACTACATATTCAGACTTCGCGAAAAGCTAGAGGAAACCCTTAGGATGGCCATAAACAACTTAGAAAAGGCCCAGACAAAGTATAAGCATTTTTATGACAAAAAGGTTCGTCCAAGAAGTTTTCGAGACTAATGACGAAGTGTTGATCCTCCTTCCCACGAATCATAATAAATTATTGATGACGCGGAAAGGACCTTATAAGATCATCGAGGCTCTTGGAGGTTGTTTTTATAAGATCAAGTATAGGGATAAAGTTAAAATTTATCATGTCAACATGCTTAAACGTTGTCATAGACGGGACGTGGAGAAACAAAAAATAAATCGAAAAGGGGACGTGGAGAACGAGGGAAATCTAGAAGACAACGCCACAACAGCCCTCGCTATTCTCGAGGAAGAAGAAGAAAACGAGATACCACTCGATGTTCCTGGCGGTAAAATACAGTCTTCAAAAGAAGAGGGCGTTGATGACATTCCTATTGGCATTGATTTAAAAGTTCATCAAAAAGAAGAGTTGAAAGCTGTAATCAAAAAATTCGGATCGCTTTTCACAAACGCGCCCGGTCGGTGTAACCATCACTATATCACGAAATAAACCTTACATGTGAAGATCCAATCCGGTCAAAGCCTTATTCAATCCCTCACGCCATCAGGTCTCAAGTAGAAGAAGAGATTCGCGATATGCTAAAAATGGGGATAATTCAAGAGTCGGATTCGCCTTATGCATCGCAGATCGTTGTCGTAAAGAAAAAAGATGGGTCAAATCGCATATGTGCAGATTTTCGGAAATTAAATGCCATAACCGTGTTTGACCCAGAGCCCATGACAAACATTGAAGATATTTTTTCACGATTTGCCGGTGATTTTTATTTTTCGAAGTTGGACTTATCGAAGGGATATTGGCAGATCCCAGTTCGTGAAAAGGATGTTTTTAAGACGGCGTTTGTAATCCAAAGCGGACATTATGAATTCTTGAGAATGCCGTTCGGTTTAGTTAACGCCGGCGCCACGTTGACTAGGACATTAAGAAAAGTTCTAAAGGGGATGCATCATACAGAGTGTTATATCGATGATCTTATCGTACATACGAAGGACTGGGAAACCCATATGGCAGAATTGCACGAATTATTCAGTCGACTCTCCGAAGCTGGGTTCACCGTCAGACCTTCGAAATGTTTGTTGGGGACCTCCAATCTGGAATTCTTGGGTCACAAGTTAAGCCCTGGATGTAAAGGTTTATATGATGAAAATGTGAGTAGAATTAAAGAAGCCCCAATCCCTGTGAAGAAGAAGGACGTAAGATCGTTCTTGGGTCTGACGGGGTATTACAGGTCTTTCGTGCCGAATTATGCTGCAATAGCATGCCCTCTTTACGATTTATTGAAAAAGGGGACATCTAATCTCGTCAAATGGGGTGAAAGTCAACAGTTGGCGTTTGACACATTGAAGAGGGTGCTTATATCTGCACCCATATTACGCTTGCCCGATACCAAGAAGCGTTTCATATTACAAACTGACGCATCTGATTACGCAATAGGTTCATGCCTCCTACAACAACATGAAGACGGTATATTTCCAGTCGCGTATGGAGGGAGACGACTATCGGATCCAGAAAAGAAATGGAGCGTGCTAGAGAAAGAAGGTTTGGCGATAATTTATGCATTAAGAAATTCGAAAGCTACCTGTATGGAAAGGAATTTAGGCTACAGACGGATCATCGACCCCTGACTTTCATGCAGAAAGCTAAATTTACCAACCCAAGGATCATGCGATGGGCCATACTTTTACAAAGATATAAGTTTATGTTACACATTCAATCAGTGGTGAAAGAAACGTCATGGCTGCTTTTTTGTTCCACGCGCAGAGCTGACCTTGACCTTTTAACTTTTCAAGCACAAAAGATGACCCGTTCCCTTTGGTCTTCTTGGAGGGGGGCCTATGTGTCAAGTTATAACCTTGCCTGAGGGTCATCAATGTCGGCATTTTGAGATCGCGCAAGTCTATTTATTTAATTTTGGGAAAGCTATTATGCTTTAGGCTTTGGATTTCGCTAATTAACATTCAGTTTAGACAAATATTTCTCAGTTCGCTAAAAATTTTTTTTAAATTTTTTAAATGAAAAAAAGAAGAGAATTCCTTTTGAGGGAGTTATAATAATTTCTAAGTGTGTAATAATGAAAGATTACTTAGATAATTTTAGACTTATCAGTTAGGATGATATTATATTTTCGTTAATTGCTATACTGTAAGATACTGCAATTAGTTTATAAAAAGGGCGGAAGATATTTTTGTAATGGCTTTTTGCTTTTCGTAACTATATCGTTTGAAACTTGTGATTGGGTTTCTTTTAATTAAACTTATTGAGTAAAGACTCCTGCTTTTATCTTGAATTGTTTGCTATCGCTGTACAGCGACCTGATTATTGGAAAATATTCTCATTGGGAGAACTTGAGGCTTTATATTCAACCAAGAATATAAAGCAATTTAAAATAGTATATTTACTTCCAAACAGAATTTAGAATTGATACTAGAAACCCACGTGTCGCTCATCGATAAAATATCTCGACAATCTTGGCAACACCACAATATCAGCTACACGTCTACTATAATGTCATCGCCACCCTCCTCCCATTTGCAAATTTTGCCGTAGCTATACTACGGCAATCCTGTTTCACTTAATGCTTCATTTTGATCTTGTTCCCTTCTGGACCTCTTCGCTCTCGTCATTTTCCTACTTTAAGGTCCATAACACATTCTAAAAGATTTCCAATCTTATCTGAATATTCCACTGTTAGGCAGTACTATTTTTTTTTAACTCCAAAGAATTGAAAATTCCGATAAAAATTTTGATTTTGGCTATGTAATATTAGCGACTATATCGTGTAAAGTAGGTTAGCAATTTTAATTTAGTTTTCTATTTATTTTTTTACAGGACTGAATTATTCATTTCGCCATTTATATTGCCTTTTTTTTTGACATTGCGAAATATATATAATAGTATATATCTATATATATATACTATTATTATATATATATATAATATATATATATATATATATATATATATATATATATATAGTATATATATATTAAGTATATTATAGTATATATAATATAATATATATATATTATTATGCGCTAGAACCCACCAATTATGATGAATTTTTCAACCAGGTGTGGCCGGCATTTCTGTGAGTATTGGTGGTCCTGTTCAGTGGATATATATTTATATATATAATATATATATATATATATATATATATATATATATATATATTATTATTATTATATATATATTATATATAATATAATATATTATATTATATATATATATATATATAATATTATATATGATTTCCATTACTGTATATATATAAATATATATATGTATATATATATATATATATATATATATATATATAATATATATTATATATATATATTATATTATATATATATATCATATATACTATATATATATATATATATATATATAAAGCTATTTGCTCATTAATTTAATGGTCACCAAAGTATTACTAAACTAGAGACAGTGCCTATCGGGAGTGATAAAATTCTCGTTCTCCTATCACTCTTGCTAATTTCCATTCAGCTAGTAAATCGTGAAGGGATACTCTTTACGACCGAAGCAAAGCGGGCTTTCTAATCAAACGAAAGTGCACTAACTTCTGGTTCTCATATGACATCTTTATGGGCTTTTTGCGGCAAAAACATTCTAACAACTTCTGTAAATCTGGCCTTTCTCTCTTTTTGGTTCTGATGGTTGCTGTTGCTTATTCCCAAACTGAAAAGGGCGCAAACTTTCGGCTCCGTAATTTTTCCTCTAACTCGACTCCAGGAATTATTTGGCATTCCTCTCCTTATCCTCCTCCTCCTTCTCCTCGCTCCTTCTCCTCTCAGGGTGTCCTATGCCTTTACCTGTGAATACATTTGATCGGCTGCAATGGGCTCCTGAATCTATGAAGCGTTAGAAAGGCGGGTGGCGGATGCATTTCTCCGCGTGTTTTAAAGGGAGCGTGCTTCCGTGGGCTGGCCCTTCTTCTTGTTCACTATTTACTCCAATGTCTCAATACTAACACATTTCCCTCAGTGTTGGAGAAGGGCAGGCAGCAGTCCAACCTATTCCGATAAATGGAAGCCGCTTCTGATCCTTCTAACTATCGCCTATAGCTCTCTCACTTGTATTCTTCTAAGATCTTTGAAACCCTTCTCAATCTCACTTCTTAGATCACTGGAATCTCATTCACTTTTTTTCCGATCGCCAGTACGGGCTTTCGGCGTTCAAAGTCTACTGGCGATTTACTTTCTTATGCTTACTTCGATTTATAGTTTTTTTCCGCCTTAGGACTATGGGGAGACTTGCGTGGGTGGCGCTTGACTAGGTCCAACAGATTTGACGGGTATTGGGCAGGCTCGTCACTGCTCTCCAAGGCTCCTTACTTTGGGTTTCCTCCTGTGTCTTTGCTTACTTATCGTCGTAAGTTTTCTCTCGTCAATCGCTCATATCGGCACTGTTGTTGACGGGGGCGACTTCTTCTTCTTTTCTGTCAATTGTGGTGTTCCTGAGGGCTCTGTCTTATCTCATGACTTTATTCTTACTTTTCATGTAAGATGGATCTTCTGCACTTCACATGCTAACTCTATCCACATCGTATGCGATGACATCGATCCTAATCATATTCTTCAACGTCATTTCATTCTGATCCTTCTTTAGCTTGTAGAATTTGCTGCTCGTCTTAATCTTTCTGATTCTATTCATGCTGATCTGGCTGGAATTTTCCGGGTGGGGTCGTATCAATCTTTAAAATTCAATTCTTAAAAAACTCAACTTCTCAAGATCAATCTCTCTAAAACCTTTTCCAACATTGCAACTCTTTCATCGGTTCTCTCGTCTCTCCTGTTGACATATAAAGATCCTTGGCCTTAACATAAACAAAAAAGATGTCTTGGAAACCTCATGTCACAACGGTTGCTAGGGTGGCCTCAAAAAAACTGGGTGTTCTGTTTAGACTGCGAGACTCTTTTCCTCCTTCTCAGTTGCTCCAGCTATAACATGGGTCTCATCCACCCTTGTATGGAGTACTGCTCTCATATCTGGGGGGGCTCTGGTTTCAC